>APFE030399579.1:5185-54331 GCA_000404065.3 Pinus taeda
TAATTCAGGAGTCTGCAAAAAGACCAACTTCCTCAGATCATATCTCCGCAAATATCACGTGAAAAGCTCTGAAATTCGGACCCAAGGTTCAGCACGATTTCTTCTCAAATGGGTTTTTCTTGCGACTTCTGAAACGTCACAGAAAAAAATTTATAGTGAAAATTCCATGATGACCTGTTTGGAGCAGCGATACCCTAGAATCCAAAGCTCTAATACCAAATGTTATGAAACCAGCTCAAGAAAAGATAGAAAAGATAGATCAACGCCTTAGAATTCAGCCTCTTCGAGGGGGAAACCTCTTTACATTACATAAATGAACAATTCTTGGATGATACAAATGAAAAAAAACCTCCTTTCTATATATAGGAGTCTAAGGAGTCACAATATAACCTAGCTGACCTAACAATAATAATATAAATCCAGAAAAATAGCAATAGAGGGATTCTATGGGGCACAGTAATAACAATATGGGGACAATAGGGGCACAAACAATTTTAATAAAGGGTATAAGTACAACAGTAATGGGGTAATCACTAGTATTATAGGGACCCAACAAAGATGCCCTTGTAGATTGTTGCACAGAGGAGGATATAGTCATATCCTATCCATAGTGATATGCTTAATATAGAGATGGAAAGTGAAAGGAAAGTGGATAGAGTATTGAGAAAGCTAAGTAGGAAAATAGAGATAGGGGGAACAGATGTATTAGTAATCCAAAGAATAAGAGAGGTCAACATAGAAGGGTGAAACAAGGGAAGGATTAGAGGAGATAGAAAAGGAATGTTAGGACTAACGAGGAGAATATGACTAGAGGGAGGATGGGAATTCATTGTAGAGATAAAAACAAGCATTCCAAAATAATACCATGAAGTGATTAAAATCAGCAATCCATAAATCCAAAATTTGATTTTAATGTAGCAAGGATAATTTAGAGAATTGAAGCATAAATTCCAAATTATAATGATGATTAGACCAAAATTGTATAGGTAGTGACTACAAAAAGTTGTTACAGTGAGGGAGTTTCTTGGTTTGAAAACTTTCCAGCTGAGAATGATCTCAAATCCTGCATTCCTCAAAGTCTCCATGTATCATCCTTCTAGAACTATCAACACCACACTTTCTTCCTACTACCCATGGTTGACAAATTATATGCATGTAGAAGCATCAAGCAATATATGTTTGCCTTTAATCGATGTCTCGTTAGCGTTATATTGTTTCCAATCTCCAATTATTTCCATCATTACTCTCGAAATTCCTCTACAAGTTGAGATGCAAACTAGTTGTACTACTCCCAAGTTCCACACAATCGATTGAAAATGTGTTTTCATCTACCACAGAAATTTTCACATTTCTACTAGGGTTTTATCTACAATAAGCTATGATGGATGCCATTTTGAAAGAAACTTCTCTTCTTCATTTATGTTTGCAAAACTCATCCCAAGTGCAAGAAAGTGATTCTTTGTATAGGCACCCACCATGAGGAACTAAATATTTATTATTATAAGATATTTAGACATTATAAATTTACTTTTTTACTAATATTTTATTTTAAAAACTACTTTAATATCAATATTTATTAATTATTTGGGAAATTCGACGGGAGAAAATGGCAACGATTCATAGGATAGTAGAGAAAGTTTTTGATGGATGGCAACAAAGGAGGTAGCTTGGCTCCCTCCTACAGGGACACGGTCTCCAACAAAGGAAAAACAATGGAATGTAATAACAAAGTCGTGGCTAGGTAAAAAAACAGAGATAATGATAAGGGGATAGAGGGAACTAAGACTAAGACAAATAACAACATAAGATATGAGGAGGAAGAGGATAAATATTTGGGTTCACGGGAACACAGGAAAAAGGGACCTTACAAGCCTAAAGCTTCAATCATGCCAAGAGTAATATTAAATGATCCTGCTCTGGAAGCACACAGAGAACACATGGGGAACTATGCCATTATTTGTAAATTCATGGGACTATGGCCCACTGAAAATGCTTTGCAAACATGGATCAAGTATCACTGGAAGCCCAAAGGCAGCATTGACCTACATCTTGGGTCAAAGTGATTCTTCACAATGGTGTTCTCAAACATTGAAGACAAAGACAAAATATTCGAAGGAGGACCCTACTTTTATGCAGCGGCTAGGCTCTATATGAGGCCTTGGAAGATGAACTTCGTCCCAAAGCAGGAGACCTTCACCTCAGTTCTTGTTTGGGTAAGGCTTTATTCCCTACCTCTTGATTATTGGAAAATGGAATCACTAGCAGCTATTGGTAATAAAATAGGACATTTTGTCAAAGTTTCTGAAGCCACAAGAAGAAGGAAATATACTTCCTTTGCAAGAATATGTGTGAAGATGGATCTATCAGAAGCTCTTCTGGATGAAGTTATTTTGGAAGTTCATGATGAGGAGTGGATGAAAATCATGGACTACGATCATATCCCATTCAGATGCCCTAGGTGCCATGAACATGGACATCTGCTCAGAGATTATCCTCTCAGTAAAGCAGACAACAAAGAACACCTCAATACTTCGAAGAATATAGAGAGCTTCCAGAATGTGGCAGGCAAGAATAAAGGGGGAAAGAGGGGAATGAAGCAATAACAGAACGAAAGGAAAAATGTCAGCCAAAATAGGTTTCAAGTACTGGATGAGAATGAGGATAACACAAAGGATGAACAAGCCCCGGAGAAAGATCCTAGTGAAAAAGAAACGGAAGAAAACAGAAAACAATCTCAAGATATTGTACATCAAAATGAGACTGTTATGAGTGAGACGGAAATGGAGATGGACCAAGAAATGACCCAAAGTGAACTAGATCTAGAAGATCGTGAATTACAGGAAATCTTAGACAAGGAAAACTTGGATCTGGAAGGATTCTTGAGGGATCCAAGGAAGGAATAAAATCAATCCCTCCAGAAGAATGCTCTAGAATACAGTAGTTATTCTTATTAAAAACACAGGAAATAGGATTGGATAAAAGAAAAAGTATTCACAAACATGAACACAAAGGGGTGAAAACTATGAAATCAACTCTCGGATTAGCAACCAGAAATCCAAGAAAAAAGAGGGGCAGAAAAAAGCAAAATGAGCTCTTGATGGAGTGTGGAAAGCTAATGATCGATTCGGGTAAGATGAAAGACCTAACCAGTTACTATTTCTCAAATCTTTAATTATGAAGCTCATATCTTGGAATATTAGAGGTCTAGGCAATAAAAGGAAACAAAGAATGTTAAGTAACAGAATGAAACAAGCATCACCAAATATCATCTTTATTCAAGAAACAAAATGTTCCATTAAAAATTTAAAGCATATCCATAGCAAATGGATGAATAGTTTTGAGTTTCTTGAAGTGAAAGCAAAAAACACAGTGGGAGGTATCCTCACTCTATGGAACCCCCAAAGAGTTAGTATTTTGGATGCGGAGGCATCAAGAAATTATCTATCGGTAATTATTCAACCTATGGGAGTTGTGGACACTTTCTTCGCCACAAATGTTTATGGGCCGCAAAGAATAGATGAAAAACTAAGACTATTAAACTCCTTAGCACAGTTCAAGAGTAGACATGAAGGAATACCTTGGGTCTTTGGAGGTGATTTTAATATGATAAAAACACTTTTGAAAAGAAAAAGGAGGCACCAGACTACTTAATAAGGACTCAGGTATGTTCCAAACCTTTACTGATGACATGAATCTAGTGGACTTGATAATGCATAATGGCCTCTATACTTGGAACAATAAAAGAGGAGGTTAGGCTTAGGTTGCCTCCAGGTTAGATAGATTTTTAATCTTTGAGGAGCTTATGCTGGAAAATAGAGAAATAACAGCCAAGGTTCTCCCCTTTGGAGGTTTTGATCATTGGCCGATTCAATTATAACTCAAGGGGTTTGTTTCTCCCAAGAACAAACCCTTCAGGTTTGAGACTATCTAGCTCTCCCACCCGGATTTCATTAACAACATTGAACAATGGTGGGAAGATGATCTACAAATCCAAGGCATGAATATGTTCATCCTACACAAAATACTTCAACATATTAATTTTAGACTCAAAGCTTGGAATAAGGAGGTTTTTGGCAACATTTTTGTGGAAAAAAAGGTAGTGGAAGCCAAACTACAAGAACTCAATCAAGCATTGATCACAATGGGTTTTGATGAAGACAAAAGTCAGCTAGCTAATAAACACCATCAAGAATGGGAGAATTTATTCAAACAAGAAGAAATATTTTGGAGACAAAAGTCTTGAATCCAATGGCTTAAAGAAGGGGATCGTAATACGAATTTTTTTCATAGATCCACCATAGCCAATAGGGCTCACAACAAAATCTCTGTGATTTTGAATGATAAAGGGAAGCTACAGACCTCTCACAAGAACATCAAAGAAGTGTTAGTTCAACATTTCAGAAGTATCACTAAGGAGAATATTCCATACAGGGAGCAATGCATCAGAGAAATTGCAAAAAATATCCCTAAGCTGGTGACTAGAGAGGACAACTTCAACCTAAACAAACGAGTCACTGAAGAGGAAGTTAGTGAGGTTATCAAGTACATGCAAAATGGCAAAGCTCCAGGTCCAGATGGTTTCAATGTGGATTTTTTTAAGGCTCGCTGGAACATTGTCAAACAAGACATCCTGAATGTGGTGGAGGATTCCAGAAGGAATTGGACTATTCTGAAAGCCCTCAACACCTCCTTCATCTCTCTAATCCCAAAATAGGATTCAGCCTTGACTGCTGATAAGTTTAGACCCATTGCCTTATGTAATGTGGTTTACAAGATTATATCCAAGATACTGGCTAGCAGACTTAAACCTCTTCTTCTTTCTTTAATCTCAGGTGAACAATCTGGCTATGTGGAAGGCAGACAAATTATTAATAATATCATTCTATCTCACGAGACAATCCACACACTAACCAGTAAAAAACAGGCTGGTATGATCATGTAACTGGATATTGCAAAAGCTTATGGCAAAGTCAACTGGAGCTATATCAAGAGGGTCTTTTCTGCTTTTGGATTTGATCATAACTAGATCAGATGGGTCATGGCTCTAGTAACTTCTTCCAGCTTTTCTATTCTGGTGAATGGATATCCCTCTACTATCTTCACTCCTTCTAGAGGTCTCAGGTAGGGAAACCCACTCTCTCCCTTTCTTTTTATCCTCATGATGGAAGGATTGGGAAGAACCACTAAGGAGGCTAAAATCTTGGGAAAAAATAAGGGACTCCAATTAACCGAAAATGGCCAGACAATGACTCATCAATAATTTGTGGATGACACAATGCTACATGGAATTCCAACTGTCAAAGAAGCTTCAGAGTACAAACAAATCCTTAACATTTTTGCCTTGGCCACAGGTAAGGAAGTAAATTTCTCCAAATCAATTTTTTTTTTCTTGACTACTAACATTGCAATTCAGAGAAATATTTCAAGAATTCTGGGCTTCTAAAGGGATTCCCTCCATTCAAAGTATCTGGAAATTTTTCTTACAGACAAACCCTTGCACAAGAGCATTTGGGAACTGGTTCTTAATAAGATGCAGCACAAAGTTAAAAAGTGGACCATTAGATCATTGAACCTACCTGGCCAACTAATTCTAACGAAGGTTGTCCTACAGTCAATCCCGGTGTTCCTTTTATTAGCTCTCCCAACACCCAAAGGGGTCTTACAGCAATTTAGAAATATCTAGAGACACTTTCTCTGGGGCAAGGAAGAGACAAGTAAAAAATGGGCGCTTGTTTCTTGGGATAAAATATGCAAACCTAAAAGTCACGGGGGACTAGGTTTAGATGATCTGGAAATCTTAAGTAATGGACTAGGAGAACAACTCTAGTGGAGATGGATTCAAGAACCAGAAACTCAATGGGCTAAAACCTAGAAAGAAAAATATGCAAGCTCTTTGAAAACTAATGATCTTATTAGAATGTCGAGAAACATAAAGGGCTCTTACATCTGGAATAAAGCCTGGGAAAATGGATGCCTAGTACAAGACCACAGTTTCTGGGAAATCAGAGCAGGGGATCTTGCTCTATTTTGGGAGGACAAATGGAAACAAGAGCCAATGCTGCTAAAAGATGAATATAAATACCTCAACCAGGAAATAGATTCCCAGGGACTAATCAGAGTTAAAGATTTCTGGAATACTACTCACAGCTTCGAGAAATGGAGAAATTGGAGAAGCATAGACTGTAATGAGAACAATCCCCTAAAAATAAAAGCCAAGGAAATTATGAGCATTGTAAAACAAAGGAAAATCTTGGTTATAGAGGGGCAAGATCAGTTAAGATGGAGCCTCAATCAGGAAGGCTCCTTTAATATTAAGGAAGCTAAAAAGATTCTCCTAAACCTGGATTCTAGCACTGCAACGAATCCTTGGCAACAACTCTGGAGCCAACAAGGGTGGATGAAGATCAAGCTATTCATGTGGCTAGTTCACCATAAGAAAATCTTAACTTGGGAAAACATCAGGAAAAAAGGTATTATTGGGCCCTCTAGATGTCAGATCTGTGAAGCTTAAGAGGAAACAATGGAGCATATTCTTAACAGTTGCACCTTTACCACCTGGTTGTGGGATTCTTTTGCAACTATTTTTCAATAGATAGATCATGATAAAGAAAGTATCACAGAAACCCTGATCAGGTGGAGAAGGAACTTCTCGGAAAATGAGTTTCTCAATCTGGCTTGGGCCTTCATGCCTAGCTTCATCATCTTGAATGTTTGGAAAGAAAGGAATAAAAGGATTTTCAAGGATGACAAATCCAATCCTCTTCAACTATTGGATCTGATCTTGAAGCAAATTAGAGAGACATTGGGTACAACAGTTCAGAATCTTCCCAAAAAATTGCCCACGATAAATGAGATGAGAACCCTCAAATAATTGGGATTGCAAGAAACCATTATCAATGGACTCAGAAGAAAAGATGGAAATTTGGGAAAGGAGAAGGATTTCTGGCAACCTCTGCCGAAAGGATACTTGGAATGCAATATAGATGGGGCTTCGAAAGGCAACCTTGGAATAGATGGTTATGGAGGGGTGTCGAGAGATGAAGATGGAATTATAAGCTTCATTTTCCACTGCCATTTAGGTAAAGCCCCAAAGAACATGGCTGAATTAATGGCCTTGGAACAATTCCTGGACCTATTGAATCAAACTCATAGCTCAAATTTCATCATAGAGGCAGACTCAGAAATCTCTATAAAAGTTGTCAGAAGAATCAGTGGCGGAGCAGCGCCAGAGAAGGTCTCAAAACATTGGAGACTAATTAAAGTGTATTAAAGAATACAAAAACATCTACAAAGTCTAAGAACTGCTAGTTTCAGACATGTCAGATGAGAAGCCAACAAACTCGTGGATACTCTTGCAAATCTAGGAGAGTTTAATACTGTAAACAGATTTGAGAAAATCTAGAAGGAAATGTCTCTGGGAAGAGTGAAAACTCTTTGTGAGGAACAAGTAGTGAAAGATAGAGAGCTTTTCAAACATTGGGCCTGAAGGAAAGAAACTGTATGATTACATCTAATAAAGTTAGGTCACAGTTCTCGGGGAGACGAGGGGAAAACGGACAAGTTCTAAGTTTCCTGGTTTCTTCCTGGTGGAAAATGGCCAAGCCCTTCCTCTTCAGATTGCTCATTATGTTCTTCCCATGGTCCATGGTGGTCACCGTTTCCAGTTCTGTCATGGGAGTGTCCAAGTTTTGGTGACTCTTATTTCCCGGTGAAGTGGTTTCCCCTTCATTCCTCTTCCCATTTGGAAAACTAGCTTATAGCGGTTTACGGGTGATCACATAGATTTGGCATGGTAAGTGGTTTAGTTTTTTTGAGAGCGATTCCACTAGACTTCCGCCACGTGGCCAGTGCAGGGTTGGGATACCACCCTCCATCGCGAGTTAAGTTTCACGAATGTTAGGTGGTGTGATATTTAGGGAGGCCATTTGATCTCTTAGGGATGTCTCTACAGATTTGTTGGTGCCTTTTCGGTGGAGCGACGGGTCTTGTCAAGCTTTTCACCTAAGTGATGGGGGTGTTTTTATCCCTCAGTTTAGGCTTTTGTTTGTTTTGTGTCATCCGATAGTAGAGGGTGATTGATCTAGCTGTCGGTTGTTTTGGGGTGAGGCTGCACTTTGGCATCATGCCCTTCGTGACCTTGTCGCCTCCTAGAGTACAGGGTTTTGTATATTTTGTAAATTTTTTCAAGATATAATGAAATAGAAGGAACTACTCTTGCTCAAGCAAAAAAAAAATATTTATTAATTATTTAATTTTTAATTGATTATTCTTATATATATATATATAATATATCCATTAGCTTCCTTAAAATAATAAGATATGACATTTTTGTTGTGGGTAAATCATATTACCAAGAATAAACTCATGACTTATCTATTTTTCCTAAAATATAGAAAATATGACAATTGAGAAAATAAAATCTCTTAAATCACATTGAGTGAAATAATTTGTTGTTTTTATTTCAAAAACAAAAATTAAATGTATATTTTTATATTTTTAATATTTTTAATGGTCGAGTCTCTTGATTAACCCAATCATGTAATTGTGGATTTTGCTTTATTAAAATGTGTAGTATTCAACTTGAGTCATGTAATTGTTGTTGGCATTATGGCTAATGTGTTGTCCTTGATGTAAACCTGCTTGTCAAAGATATGCTTGATGTCAACTAGGTTATAATAAGATGGTTATGGAAATAATGGTACACACATTGCATAAGATATGGAAAACAAACAGCAGCTCGGTTATAGATGGATGAAAAATGTGAAGTTTAAGAAGTATATGTGGTTCTTATGAAGAAGGATCATGTACATATGTAGGTTATATGAAAAAAATTCATATACATAATCTTAACCATGGAAAAATAGATACTAGGGGCTATTACCATGGTAATTACCTATAGTAATTGTGTCGGCAACATCTTTTTGATCCTATCAATGAATATTAGTGACATTACTAATAGATTTACTTATGGTATTGGCAAGGGAAAATGTTATATAAGGAGATGGATATCAGGGAGTTATATGTGCAAGTAATGGATTATTCATGTGTTATATCATATGGAACATGTGTGTATAGGAAGTAAGGAGAAAACTTACATCTAAAATATCCGAAGATATGTTGAAATAGATGTTTGATTTCTTTTCTTATTATAAATGTTTAAGTAGAAAATAATGAAATATATGTTGTTATAGTGATGATGTGATCTGGATGTTTTTTCATAGATATGTAGTTTTGACAATGAAGTATGCGGAATGTGTGTTGTGTTTGCAGCGAAGCGTTCATCCAGTAATTTAAGATCTCTACGTGGGTTTGCTTCTAGATAGTTAGGCACATATGCAGATCTGTTTCTTTTTAGCCATGTATATATTATGAGATATGTTTTTCAGTACATTGAAATTTGTATGTTGGTGTTACAAATTATAAGAGCATATACATCTAGGTTTGATTAATAGTAGTCACATATATATATTGAGTTAAATTTTTTCATGATTTGAATTGCTACTTGATGATGATAGTTGGTGAGTTCTATTGTATTCATTGTTGTCTACCAATGACGTTTTGATCATGATGGTTTGTATTTGTTTTGGTTTCGTTGTCAATTGATTTGATCTAGTTTTAGTGGATGGTTCAATATTTAGTGGCTTGATGGTTCAGTGATTCAATTGGCTTATAGTGCTTCAGTGATTTATATTTTGAGATTCAATATTTCCATTTTGGCATATTGGTTTAGGATTATTGTTGGTGTGGTTCCAATGTGAAAATTTGATGAAATGTGGCCTACATGTTTTGATGTGCATTTGAGACAGGTGGATCCAATATAAAATATTATGAAATGTGATCCATAAGAGCTACTAAGGGTTGGAGCCTTCAGTAGGGAGTTAGAGCTTCCTTCTAATGGTAGTTGGTAAATATGTTCAGGGGGTAGGCACTCCCTTATGGTAAGAGTAGGTAGAGAATATCAAAGGGTTGCATCCTTTAGTGAGGGGGTAGGAGCTCCCTTTCAGTAGGAGTCAGTAAAAAAGATCATGGGGTTGTAGCTTCCTTCCAATGGGTGCTGAAGAATGTGTGTAGGTTGTAGCCTCCTACAAGTAGTAGCCTATGTACTAGTAAGAGTCTGGGCTAGTACAAGATACAATGAAGATCTTCTTTATAATCAAAGAAGAAGAAAAAGATAACGATAACGATGTTTTCTCCCACATTGGATTTCCACCTAAAATATCATGTCCATATGTGTTGATATGTTTATTTTATGTTAATGATTTATCTATTATTTACCACTCATGGTTAGTTCTTAATAAATGGATAATGAAATAATGATGCATTGGTTAAAGATAAAGATACGATGGAACATATTAAAAATTATTTATTTTGATATACACAATTTGCATTTACCAAAGTCGTGTAAACACATGGGTTTCATGAAGAAAAATAGCGTACAAAGTTCTAAATGTGAAATTGAAAGTTAAAGTAAATTAAAAATATTGATTCAACCCCTCTGCACCCCCCCTCCCGGAGTATTTTTCCTAACAATTGGAATCATCACAAGTCACTCTAGTAGAAGATTAACCACTTGAGAGTGGATCAGGGATAATGGGAAAGAAGCAAGTGAAGAAGGAAGCACAAAGGAAGATTTCAAGTCAAGAAACCAGCGACAGTGATGCATCAGATGTTGTGGTAATATATTCATTTATAAATTAAGGAAAGTCTACATCAGAAGAACAAGGTAAGCCATAATAATGGACAATAAATGTATGTTTATGCTTAGTGATGCTAACTATTAGAAATTGAAAGAAAAAATGAAGTCTAAGTTAATGAACCTTGGATCTGATATTAGCCATTTAGTATGTAATCATTGCACTAAAACTCCCACATAATGAGAAGAATTGCAAAATAATAATGAAGCATTAAATGAATTCATTTATAACATATTTGATTCAACATTAGAGAAGGTTATGCATTATGAAACTGCAAAGGAAGTATGGGGTCATATGTAGTGGATTCATGAAGGAAAAATAAAGGAAGATTGTTCATCATAGACAATACATATATTGTCTATGTGAATCCATATTTTTTATGAGGCTCATCATTAGGTAATTATATGGGCCTTAATTCACCACCTAGCTTAGTCAAACCAACTCTTCTCATAGCTTACTACATGTTTTGATTATATTTTGTTTAGTGAGATGAGTTAAAGTGAGATATTATGCCTATTAAATGTAGGTTTGGAAGAGAAAATCAAGGAATTTTGGCAATACTAAGGTTTGAAACTCGAATGGGACAATGGAGAGAGATTGTAGGAGGTAAATGCTCCTCATTTACTCCTCCCCCATTTGAATATTCCTCCATTAATCACACTAGCTCGGAGTGCAAGCAGCCAAGTCATGAAGATTAGAAGGCAATGGAGAAAGTTATAGAAAAAGAGTTAGCTCATCTCGAATTTGGGAGCCGAGCCTCCCTAAATTTAAGGAAGTCATTGGGGACTTTAGTTGTATAACTAGAGAGGCCTAGAGCCTCATTAGGATTCGAATTTTGATTGCAAAAACTCTAGTTATTTTCGATCTCCATACTTGTGGAAGACTTTGATGTAATTTTATGTTTTGGCAATCTTGATCCAATACTCATTTAACTCAGAGGGATGAAGCTCTTGGTTTAGGGCCCAACTCTAGCAGCAAAGGCTCCTCTTCTTGTATCTTTATGCTTACCTTAGTTTCATAGATTCATGATTAAATTATCTTTGGAAGTATTTCATTACAGGTAGTGTAGATTTGTTTAATTGCTTATTAGTTTTCTTCCATTTGTGCCTTACTTCACTAGCAAGTTAAAAGGGATAGAAGAAGCACCGCAAAGCTTTCAGTAGGTTTTTTGGCCTCACTTCTTCGTTCTGGGATCATGATTTGAGGAAAAGACCCTTATCCAACCCCAAAAAGATAGATTTCCATTTCTTCCATAATATTTAGAGTTTGTTGGACTTAACTAGCATTTGATCAGTTTTGCAAAGTATGATTTCATTTCCATATCTTCTATCTTGATTCTTACATCCATGATTCCATTTTATTCAACAATTTCCTCATGCATAAGGTAGAGAGTTAATTCATTAAAATTCTACTTTTCTAGCTCATGAGAATTCCTCTTGTTCACATGACTCTTTGGAAATTACATATGTTTGATGTAGAGCAGGTGATTCAAAAGTAGAAAAAAATATCATAGCTAGCAACCACCTACAAATTTCATCCACCGATAGGCATTCCTTGCTTTCATCAAAACCTTCACCAATTTCATCATTTTACGTAGAAAATTCCCTAAGCATTTTGAGCGAATCCAACCATCTCCTAAACTTGGTTTTGGGTTTTGAGTGATGCTAGGCCTTTTCTCACTCCATTCCACCCATCAACCACCTTCCCTATGCCTTGCATCACCTCCAACAACCATCATTCTTCTCACGGCCGTATCCTATATAAATACAGGGAATCCTGTAGGTTTCTAGTACATCTTGTAGGTTTTCCTATAGTGGCTTGTTTTGAGGCCGAATTGAGGGAAAACCTCTAGGAAGCCTCCCAAGGTCACCCAAGGGTATCCCAAACCTTCCAACCATCTCCCGAACCTTCCATCCATCCACCAACATCCCTAAACCACCTACCGTATCACCAAAAGGTATTAGCTTGCACACTTAATTTTTCATGAAAAAGTATAAAAAAGACAAAACAGATTTATTACAGTCCTTTGTTGGCATTATGAGACAAGTGTTGTCCTTGATGGAAAACCACACAGATGACAAATCAAAGTGCAGAAGGTCAGCAGCAAGGAATTGATGAACAAGACTACAAAAATGAAGAGAAAATACATATACGCAGGTTCATCGTGACAGATCCGCGTATACACGCAAGTTAGTTGTTACAAAGTCGCGTATGCGTATGCACGCATATTCATGCAAGGAAAAGCACATATATGTTGGAAAACTTACCTATGGTCCGTGGCGGTTAGTCGTTGGAATTTGAACCTATGGTTTTTCGACCATGGCATCTCGACAGACGTGTTGATCCCTAGTATTGAGTTGATGGTATTGGTTTGTTATGGTTTTGGACCATGGTATTGAGCAAGGCCTAAGACTATAAAAGGAGAAGAAGATCATTAGGCAAAATTATGGAAAAAGTCTTGAATATCTGATGAAGGATGAGATCCAGTATGCAGGCTATGGGTTGCTTGATCTAAGCTAAGGAGGAATCTCACAAGTTGATGGAGAACAAGATCTAAGGACAGATCGGGATCAAATGGTTTGAAATGGACTATCTCTATATGATTGATTATGTTTGTTCTAGATCTGTATATTGACGCAAGTAATGTTTTGAACTGGGTATAACTTAAGTTTGAAATCGCTGCAAGTCATGATTGAATATTTATAGATCTATACGCGGGTTGGCTTTGGTAAAAGCGTGTATGTACGCGGGTTCGGTTTGTCCATGTAGTGTATGCACTTTAATGCATGATTTTGATGATATAGTTGGTTCTGAATAGTGTTGCAGAGTTCAGGGTTTTGCTCTGTGTTCTGCTAACTGTTTTTATTGACAGGGTTTCAGTATTGGGTATTGATGTTGCTAAGTGTTTGTGAGCTTCAATGATATTGATGGGTCCAGTATGAAAATTTAATGAAACGTGGCCTTCAGATTATGTGTTGTGCTTCAGTGCATCCAGTCTGAAAATTGATGAAATGTGGTACCTGGAGGAGAGAATATTATAGGTCAACACCTACGTACTAGTATCTAAGCTAGTACAAGAGCTAAAGGAAATCTTTGGAGCATTGTAGCAGGTAGTAGCCTGCGTACTAGTAAATGGATCAGCTAGTACAAGAGCAAAGGGGGTTGTAGCTCCCGTACTGGTATAAGGCTGCACCAGTACAAAATATTGTAAAAGGATTTTCTTATTAAGAAGAAGATTGAGATGACTTGCAGCAGGTGGTTTTCTCCCGCATTGGGTTTCCACCTTATATCATGGGGTTCATGTGTGCCTTATGTGTGATGATCTATTCTATGTTACTGCATCTGTTAACTGATAATATGGTTGATAATGTTCTAATGCACTCATTGAAGATCAATTAACTTAATCATCAGAAGTTGTGGAAGTAGCATATATGAATCTGGTTATGGAAATGAAAAAGTTTGATTAATGTGATAATACTGATTCACCCCCCCCCTCTCAGTATTATTTCCAACAGCAACTGCTCTTACTTCTTTGGAACCTATACCTACTCCACTTGCTTCTTTCCATGATCCATAGGCTTGGCCATCAACCTGTAAAGACCATGCTCTCTAACTCTGAGTACAATCCCATTGGACTTAGATCCTTTGAGCCTGAGTCTTGCCTTCCCATTCTAGAACAAGACCTCAAACCCTTTCCCCTTGATCATTGAGATGGAAATCACGCTATATCTAATTCCTGGTACAAATAGTACATCCTAGACCCACATCATACATCCTGTCTCCATCCTGAATGGCACAACACCCAATCCTCAGATCTCCAACTGACTCTTGTTGCCCAACACATGTGAAACTTTGAGTTCCATCCAGCTAGAGTCTCAAAGACATCATGTGACCCTGTCATATGCTTCGTCGGACCATTGTCCACGTACCATCCATCCTCAGTGATATTACTCTTCTTGAAATGAGAAATCATAGCAAAGTCCTCCTCTTCCAATATCTTGGATAGATCGTCCATCTTTGCTGAAGTGACAACACCGGAGGCATGCTTTCCTTTCTTCTTCTCATCATTTCCCTTCTTCTTCATCGGACATCTCGATGAAAAATGATCCATCTCGCCACAGTTGAAACACTTGATCATCATCTGAAGCTTTTTTCTTTGACTGAATATCCTTGTCTCGCAATTCTTCCTAAATGAAGTCATCCCACAACCTATACTAGTCTGGTAGCTTCTCCCTGGCAACAATCCCTTTGATGAAGGGCTTCCATTCCTCGGTGAACCCTTTCAAGGCAATCCTTACCATATCTCCATCTGAGGCAGTCACACTAATGGCAGCGAGCCCACCTTTGACCTGAGACAATCTCGTCAGATACGAAGTCACGCTTTCACCCTTTAACATCTTGGTGGAATTCAACTTATCCTCCAATATGAATACTCGGTTCTCATTCTTATTCTAAAAAAAATTCTGAAGAGACATCCACATCTCATGTGCGGTGTTCTTCCCGGACAAATGAGATATTAGAGCATCCCTCACACCATCAAGGATGATCAATCTTGCCCTCGCATCCAAATCTTCCAATATTTCCAGCACCTTAGGGTCGGTTGGCTTCTTCATATCTTTCTCAGTGAAATCCCAGATCCTGTTATCCTACAAGATCAACTTGATCCTTTCCTTCCATGGACTATAGTTGGACAACCCCTCCAACCTATCCTCATATTAGATACCTACTTGCAACTTTGACATTGTAGTGAACCCTTCACTCACAATGTGACCAACTCCCTCTCACGTTGTACTTCATTGTGCACAACTCTAATTTACTTACTTCCAAAGTAGCTCAAACTCGCTCTGATAGCATGTTGAATTTCCATGATCTTGGGTCTAGGTTAGATTCTTAAAATCACTGACGCTACCAAACCAAGAATCTGGACCATAAACTACTTTGCACAACAGAAATATAAAACAGTAAAGCACATATGCACAATATATACAATTTAAAAAAAAATTGTACAGTATGTACAATCCCAATCTTCGTTATATTAAACAAACTGAGTAATACAAAAATAGATGGTTTACAAGATACAATGACAATCTTCACTGCAACTTCTATGTCATATCTCGTCCTGTCGGTCCTTCGCTTCCATACTTCTCACTAGTAGTGCCTCAGTCCATTAAGGCATCTACACATCAAGACTCCAAGAGGGTTGCCTCCTATCACTGCTACAAGTCACGTCTGCTACAATGAACACAAGCTCATTAATTGCTCTCTGTGTAGGCCTAATTCCTAAGCTCCAATCTGCCACGCTAGCAACAACTTTCATCCATCAAAGTGTTGCACTTCGACACCAAAAATTCACCCAACCTTCAACTAATCTTCATCCTTCAAGATAGCTCATTTAGGGCTAATTTGGGCTATAAATAAGGGCTCAACATCACATTTGAAGTGACACATCTATTGGCTCTTCAAGTTGGCCTACTTGACAACCAATAATTACTAGTCAACTTCAAAAATTCATATCTCTCTAATGACAGCTCAGATTCAGACGATTTTCATTGCATTGGAATCGTATTTCCAAGCACTATCATCTTCATCCATCACATGCCGTGAATCCATCATGGTTTTTCTGCAAAACACGATGGGTGTCAAAACCCCATACTTGGGTTACAAGCCCACTAGCTGCCCTTGTGGTGCTTTTCTTCCAAATCCTGAACCCTAGGGCTTGGAGTACCTCAACCCTAGGGCTTGGAGTACCTCCCAAGTTATACAAATCAACAATGAGGACTTGAAAGAAGAGAAGAAGGAGGAAGAGAAGGAGGAGTCTTTTTCAAGTCGCCACCGTTTCCTTCATCTTTGACTTTCCTCAATGAACCACCTTCTTTGGGTTTCTTCCATTCTTGATACATTTCTTCTACCATGGCCTTCATCGCATTAAACACTTCGAAAAAAATTGTCTCGAAGTTAAATGGATTTCCTCTAATTGGTGAAGCCATCACTATTCTTTTGGGTTCACCTTGAACTAATCTCCATATTTCCTTCTACGAGTGATCTTTCACCTCTCTTGAGTTTTCTCATAGTTATCATGCACACGCACAAACCAACATCAATCCTGCTCTGGTACCACTTGATCTAAGATATTCAAAGTGACTTAGTTTGCAAAAATGTTTAAGTGTGGATGATTAAGTTTAAAGCAACTTAAGAGTGTAAATTAGCTTAGCCATACATGCATTTAAATAATGCAAAGAAGGAAAGAAAGCAATAGAGAATGAGAAATTGATAATACAAGATTGTTAATGGAGTCTATCCAATGTGGACTACGTTTTTGGGTCCGCTTCTTATGGGGTGGTCTACTTCTATTAGCTGCAAAAACCCAGTTACATCAAGGAGCCTCCAATCTGCTACAATTGATTCTTCTCTTTTGTGCTATAGAAAAGTGGTTTAACAATACCATTATAACTCGTCCCTTTGGTTGCTTCAAATATGAGCTAAAACCACTCTTTAAAAAAACACACACACAAGTAGGATTTACAATACAAAAATTTTGGCCTCATTCCAAATTACAACTCCAGAACTTGGCTCAATGGCAAAATAATTTGGTATATAAAAACATTGAGGCCCACCAAACTCAGGGTCGAGCTCACAAGGGTTACAACCTACTAGTCTACAAGATTTCACATCACATCAGTTTTATGTGTGTAGCCCATACAACACACACCATAAGGTTTTGTTGGTTAGTACATTGTGATACAAAGGCCCTTTTAACCCTGGAAATAAACATCATCAAATCTAGATAAGGTTACGGTCCAATCACGCATGAGTCTCATGGAGCATTGGTCGAGTTGGTTGTAACAGTGTAGAATAGGTCACACGGTCAAAAATACAAACCTTTCCAAACCATATCTAACCACAAATTTTAAATATCATATTTTCCATCGTTGTTACAACGACTTGCCATGCGTCATTGGTAGAGTATGATGCATTGTTTCGTGTGTCATGAGGTCAAACCCCATCGGCTCCATTTGTTACCTCATCCATGTGTTTTTCTTTCCAACTTGATTTGGTGGTTCCATATTTTCTAGAAGCTCTTTTCGACCAATTAGGGGGATACCACATGGTGGCCGCTAGTTGGGCCACATGCTTACCAACCTTCCAGAAGGTCCACTTGGATGCCATGTCATTCCCAGTGATTTTCCACCTATCCATCCATGTGTCAATCACGTCAGTGCCAACTCAGATGTTGCATTAACTCAACGCCATCCATGTTGCCACATGTCAACTTCTTATCTCGCTAGGTGTCTATCATGTCATTGAGCCTTGCGATGCATCCACTGCTCAACCTTCCACATCAATGTCAGGACTTGCCACATGTCGTATAAAGGTATTTCCATGTAAGCATCCATACATTGCCACATGACACCTCCTGGTGCTGCCACATGGCAACCTTGCCCAACTTGTATTGTTCCTTGAAAACTTTAGAATGTGATAACTTTCATGTATGAAGTTCGTTTTCACCCATTCAAGTAGAGTCTAAAAGGTCTCATTGAGCTCTTTGACATGGTGTTATCTTCATCAAGTTTTGAGTGCTTTGAATTTGAGGCATTTTTGGATCCTCCTAAATTAGGCAGAGAGCCACGACCATCTATACCAGTGTTGGAAAGACCACCCATTTTACAAGCAATGAACTCAATAGAATTGGTTGAGAGAATAGATTAGTCAATCTAATAGTAAGCCAAGGTAGGAAAAACCCCAAATTAACAACATAGAGTCCTGACCTACCACAAAGATTGAAGCACTCTACATGTAGCGATTGCAAATGACCAAGCAAGTTGTGACAAAGGAAAACAAAACCCCAAATCTGCAACAAAACACCAAATCTACCATGATCTCATACAACCCACTACATAGATTTGTCGCGAGTGGGAAGGAGTAGTTTTGGCTAAGAAACATTAGCTGCATCATTTTTCCTTCCTTTTTCTTTGAAAAGGACATGGAGGTGGGCATTGATTGAAATCACCTTTTTATTTTTTAAAAACTACAAAACACATAAAAATATACAAATACAACATTTTTTAAAAAGAAGAAAACAAAATTTTTAAATATATAATCAATTAAAAATTAAAAATAATAATAATAATAATAAATAAAATCAAATAAGACACTTTAAAAGAATGAAACATGTCAACATATATCCATTTTAATTCCGGATTTACCAAGCACTGAAAGGGATCAAATCCCTTTGCATCTTAAGATATTTGCATCTCAAGAGATTTGATGCTTCTAGGGGAGCTCAAAAACCCACAGTAACTTGACTAAGTCAGTGAATTTTACTTTAACTACCCAACATAAATTTATAAAAAATAATAATAACATAGAATTTTTATTTTAACGTAGGTTATTTTTATTTCAAATTTACTTTAATTACTTCACAAAATTTCATTAAAAAAAAAACCTAAAATTTTATTTTAACATAAATTTATTTTTCTTTCTTTTCTTTTATTTCTAACCAAATCAAAATGTCTATAAAGACAAGACATTTCAACATCTCTTACATACTAGGAAGTAATAATTAAAAATAAATATTATTAATATATTTTTAAGTTTAATAAAATTACAACTAAAAATAACTAGGGTTTAAAATTAAAATTTTAATTTTTTAAAAAATTAAAAAAAAAAAACTAGAATTATATATATATATAATTTAATAATAAAATGGAAAAAAAGTGAAGAAACTGGGATGGGTGTTTTGTTGGGTATATATAAAAACTTGGGTTTATGTGAGCCTACAAGTTTGGCCAATGTGGGTGGGAGTCGAAGACCCCGATATCATCTTAATTTGAATTTATTTATTTTTAATTTTTTTGGTTATTAATAAATTTGTTAATGGTTATGTTTAAAATTTTTTTAATATTTTTTTTTTCAATAATTTTAAATTTAATTTGTTTTTTTTATCTCAATATGTTTATTATATATAGAAAATATAACTTTGTTATTAATTATTTTTTAAATTCAGTTTTTTATATATATATAAAACAATCATTTAGTTTGTTTTTTAGTTAGTTTTAAAAGAAGTGTTTTTTTAATTAAAAATTTTAAAATTTTGTGTTATGGTGTTTTTTTTAAACGCGTTTTATAATTTTGTGTATAATAATGATGATTTTACACGTCATAACTAAAAAGATACTGCAATTTTATTGCCCTATTGAAAAGTGGTTGAGTTGTTTTATGTTAAAATTCCAAACGAGCTATAATTTGAACCTTAAAAAATTAGATTGCTCTTGGAAAAACTACTCTTTCATTTAGGTATAAATTTTTAGGTTTGTATGAAGTCTTACTCTTTGATTTAGGTATTGATTTTGAAGGTTTTTGGTAGTCCCACTCTAATTTAGGTATTGATTTTTAAGATTTTTCATATCTATGATATTTAATCTTTAATGTCATGGTTGGAAAACATTGAAATTTTAACGTTTATTGTACTCATAATATTTGATTCTAATTACATATTTTTTTTTGTTCTTCTGCAAAAGTGGAAACAAAAAACATTTCATTTTAGAATGTGAGGCCTTTAAAGACAACATGGAAAGTCATGCAGAAAAACATTTCATTTTAGAATGTGAGGCCTTCAAAGACAATAGGGAAAGTTATGCACATTTCATTTTAGAATGTGAGGCCTTTAAAAACAACATGGAAAGTCATGCAGAAAAACATTTCATTTTAGAATGTGAGGCCTTCAAAGACAATAGGGAAAGTTATGCACATATGCTAGCAGCTAGCTCTTGGAATAATCTATTTAAGGAGGGGTTTGTTGAGAAGCTGGAAGCATTTATTTTGAAGTTTCACATAAAAAAAGCCAAATACATCAAGCAGGATGAAGAAGCAATCTATCCCATAGGCTATCTTTAGCCTAGTGGACGTTAAAATAATTTCTTTCTAACTGAAAATTGTTGGAATTTTAAGGTTTTTGATGATGATGATATTTAGTCTTTACTGCAATGGTTGAAAATTATTGGAATTTTAAGGGTTTCTATAACTATGATTTTTTTTTAATGCCATATGAAAAATGTTGGAATTTTAATTAAAAAAATAAAGATGATACCACCTCACCATTTTTTAATTTAAGAGTATTTTTTCATGCCTTTTACACAAAATAAAGTTTTTTTAGTTTGAGTTTTCATTGCAAATGCACCTATTTGCCTTTGAGCATTCTTGTAGAGTAATGGGGATGCAAGTGAATACTAGCAACACCAAAATAATGAGTTTCTCTAAAAAAAAGGAAGTAGAGCCAACATATGTTTTTCTTTGAAGGCAACATTTTTGAAGAGGTAAATGAGTACAAGTACTTCGAGATTGATTTCAACAACAAACTTAATCGGGAAGACTACAGAAGGAAGATAATTTTAGGAGGGTGGAAAGTATTATATGCTTTTCAAAGAGAGGCAAAGTTATGAGATTGGAAAACGATTAAAGTGCTTTTTGGAATCCTAGTTTGTCCAGTGATGCTATATGGGTGTGAAGTGTGGGCTACTAGCACCCCGTCTCAAAATGGAAATAAACTGAGAAAATCCAAAAACGCTTGATCATGAACAAGAGGTAGAGTTATGGGATTGGAAAACAAGTAAAGTGCTTTTTGGACTCCTAGTTTGTGGAGTGATGCTATATGGTGTGAATTGATGCTATATGGGTGTGAAATGTGGGCTACTAGCACCCCGTCTCAAAATGGAAATAAACTGAGAAAATCCAAAAACGTTTGATCATGAACAAGAGGTAGAGTTATGGGATTGGAAAACAAGTAAAGTGCTTTTTGGACTCCTAGTTTGTGGAGTGATGCTATATGGTGTGAATTGTGGGCTAGCAGCACCCCGTCTCAAAATGGAAATAAATTGAGAAAAATAAAAAATTCTTGATCATGAGCAAGTTCAAAATAAAAAGATCGGTACCTTATGAGATAATGTTGAGTGAAACAGGGGAAACTCCCATCGAAGCAATTGCTATGGTGTGGCTCATAAGATATCTAAAAAGAATTGAGCAAATGGGAATAAGTAGATAGCCTAATGTTATCTTCAGTGAAGGTATGAGAGAAATAAAGAAAACATGGATGAGACAAAACTACACATGGATGGAAAAGTGGAATATCTACCTGAAAGCATGTCCCACAAAAAGCAAGGAGCTAAAGAATTTTGTTATGGAGAAGTTTCGTAAATGGGTATGGGGAAAAGAGTTGGGTAGAAAGAAAAAATACTACATTGAGGAATTCAACCCTAAGTGTGATCTCCAATAAAAAGAGTACATTGGAGTTAGCATTCGATAGAAGGCAAAGGTTCCTATTGCTCAATTAAGAACCAACTCGCATCAACTTCGGTGTAAAACAGGAAGGTGGAAAAGGCCTAAAGAAGTTTGGGAAGAACGGGTGTGTACATTTTGCATGTTTAGGATAGTGGAATCCAAAAAACATTTCATTTTGGAAGGTGATGCGTTCAAAGACATAAGAAAAAAGTTATGGGAATATGTTAGCATTAGTTTCTTGACATTGTCTTTTCAACGAAGAGATTGTTGGAAAGTTGAGCCAATTCATCATCAATTTGAATAAAAAAATGATTGAATTATAAAAAACAAAAAATAAAAAACTAATAATCTTATAAACAAATTTTAAACTCGTAAACATTAAAATATCATTTTATTTCATTTCAGAATTGTCATTAAATTACCTTTATTTAATTCCACGCAGTTTATTTTGAATATCAATCACAAGTTTATTGATGCGCTCAATTACTAAGAGATGACTTTTCAATTGGCTTTACTAATTGGAAACTTATTGGCAATTCATGAATTCAATATGGTAAGAGCCCATCGATGGTTTTGGAATGTTTGGGATCAAAATTTCTTCGGAGTAGTATGCATCAATAAAATTGAAGTTCTAATCACATCCGGGAAACTAAACAATTCAGGAAGACACGGAACTTGGCCGGAAGAAATACAGTACAGTTAATTATGCGATTTCCATATGGTGGCAGTTTTGGGATAGGTTCGTATTCGCATATCACGATAACGTTTTCGGGCATATAGATTCAATCTCACACCTGGCAGGCCTTTAGTTGCATCATACACCGCATAAACAAAAAATGTTCACTTATTTGATGTATTCCATCATGTGGTTCGAGACTTACTTCCATTACAAGAACAGCTTATGGAAGTATCAAAGGTTGACATCGAATAACAGTCTATGGCATGTTTTTAATTAATAAAGTGCATCATTTAACTGGAGTTTTTCTTTGGTATATTTCTAGAATATGTTGTTTAAAGTGTGATAGAGAATTGTTGGAATCATAAGTTTAAAAGTATGATATGTGTAATTTTAGTGTTTTGAGGTTTTTGATGACACTCATTGTACCGAGAAGTGTATTTTACAATTTAATATGACTTCAATGTGTAAGTATGTCACATCATCAAAAAAATTAGCTAATGTCCGCCAAAACATTCACTTGCTAATGTGTTTAATATTTCTTTTAAGTGAATTTGAATGGATCATAAATTTACCTTTAACAAAAAAATTTACCACATTAAAGTTCCAAATTAGGTAAAATTTTAAACATCTTTACTCTTTACTCAAACCAATACCATTTCTTAAATCAAAATAAACAAAATTAATTCAATACTTCTTTTAATTAAATATTTATAAAATGAATCTTTAAAAGGAAAAACCATATATATTAATTTGATGTTATTTTATTGGAACCAAAGGCATAGATCTCACATAAAAATGTAAACATCTAAATGTAGGCGTAAATGTTTAACATTTAACATTTTTAATTTAATGTTGACCCTATTTAAAAATCAATCTAATTATTATTACGTATAAACACAGATTTAACAACATTCAGAAAAGAGATGGTAAATAAATAAAAATATAAATAAACTAGAGATATGGTAAATAAATAAAACTTATTTTTATATTTACTCCATAAACATTTTTATGTTGACGAAAACTCAAAAAAGAGGTTTTATTTAGGTGAGGCCTATGGACCAAATACCATGAGACAAATAATTATTAATACTATGGGCCAAATACCATGAGGCAACTCATTATTAATACAATGGGCAAATACTATTTTATAAAAAAGGTATAAAGAGGTATATGTAAATAAATAAAAAAATATATCAACATGATTATAAATCAATATATCTACTAATACCATGAAAAAACATATTAACTCTAATATTAATATTAAAAGATTAATATTAATATTATTAAATCTAATATTCATATTAATATATTATAATATTAATATTATTAAATTTAATAACTTTGGATTAATATAATATTAAATTTATTATATTATAAAATATATTAATATATCATGATATATATTAACTCTAGGTATATGGGAGGGAAGAACAAAGACATAGAGTGATAGAGCTCGAGAGATAGGGGGGAGTGACAAGGGAGAGATGGAGATAAATTGAAGGAGAGGGGAGAGGAGGAATGAAGGGAGGGAGAGGGAGACATGTAGATGGAGAGCATTGAGAGAGATAGATAAGGGTAAGAGAGGGAGACACATAGATGGGAGAGAGAGAAGGAGAGAGGGAGGGAGATGGTGAGAGGATCAGAGAGAGAGAGAGAGAGAGAGAGATGGGGAAGAGAGAGGAAGGATGAGAGTGAGGACTTGCAAGAGAGGAGGACATAGGGAGGGATAGAGAGATGGGGGGAGAGAAGGAGAGAGTGAGGGATATAGTAACATAGTTGGAGAGAGAGAGAGAGTGAGTGAGTGAGAGAGTGGTAGGGGAAGAGAGAGGATTGGAGGGAAAAGAGAGAGAGAGAGAGAGATGGGGGAAGAGAGAGTGAGGTAGGAGAGGAAGAACGAGAGACAATACTTGAGAGAGAGGAGGAGAGTGATGGGGAAAGAGAGAGGATTAAAGAGCGAGAGAGAGAGATGGGGGAAGAGAGAGGATTAGAGAGAGAAAGAGAGATGGGGGAAGAGAGAGGTAGGTAGGAGAGAAAGGGAGAGAGAGGAAGTACGAGATAGTGGACTTGAGAGAGAGGATGAGAGATGGAGAGAAGAAGAAATACATAGAGAGTGAGAAGTGGAGAGAGAGAGAGAGGGAGTGACAAGGGAGATATGGAGAGAGAGTGTGTATCTTTGTGGGTGAGATAAAGAGAAAAAGAAGGAGAGATGGGGAGAATGGGGGAGAGAAGGAGAGCGGAAAGAGGAGAGAGGAGGGGATATAGTAATAGAGTTGGAAAGTGGAGAGAGGAAGGGATATAGTAATATAGTTGGAGAGAGAGAGAGAGGGGGGGGGAGGGAGAGGAGGACAGAGGGATAGATAGATAGATTGGAGAAAGAGAGTGTATGTTTTGGGGGTGATATAGAGAGACAAATGGAGATAGAGATTTAGATGGAAAGTGAAGCGAGGGAAGAAGAGAGAGATGGAGAGAGGGAGGGAGGGACAGAGAGATTGAGAGATATGGAGTGAGAGAGCGTGTGTGTTTGGGGGGTTGAGATAGAGAGACAAATAAGGAGAGATGGAGGGAGATATAGACATAGATGGATGAGGGAGAGAGAAAAGAAGATTTTTTGCACTAGATGCATTGATTTCAGTGTAAATGGTGATTTCTAATCCTATTTTATTGCTTGCACTAGCTGCATTTATTTTAGTGTAGAAGTTGATATCTAATGATATTTGATTTCTAATCCTATTTTATTGCTTGCAATAAATGCATTGATTTCAATGTAGATGGTGATTTCTAATCCTATTTGATTGCTTGCACTAGATGCATTGATTTCAATGTAGATGTTGATTTCTAATAATATTTGACGTCTTGCACTATATGCATTGATTTCAATGTAGATTATTTCTAATCCTATTTGATTGTTTGCACTAAATGCATTGATTTTAGTGTAGATGGTGATTTCTAATCTTATTTGATTGATTACACTAGATGCATTGATTTCAATGTAGATGTTGGTTTAATCCTATTTGATTGTTTGCACTAAATGCATTGATTTTAGTGTAGATGGTGATTTCTATTCTTATTTGATTAATTGCACTAGATGCATTGATTTCAATGTAGATGTTGGTTTATAATATTATTTTCTTACTTGCACTAGATGCATTGATTTGAGTGTAAATGTTGAATTTTAATCCTATTTGATTGCTTGCATTAGATGCATTAATTTCAGTGTAAATGTTGTTTTCTAATTTTATTTGATTGCTTGCATTAGATGCATCGATTTCATTGTAGATGTTGATTTCTGATTTGATGAAATTGGATGTATGATGGTACATTAATTTTAAAGTGATTGGATTGACATTGTGCATTGATTTCAGTGTAAGCACAAAAAGTTATTGACAATGTACATTAATTTTTGTATTATAGTAATTCAACCTATTAATATTGGAGAGAAAGAGAGACAATGTATGATGTTTACTACAATAGCTCGAGCTAAAGATTTAAATGGTTTACAATTTAACATGTCATTTTCATATAATCAATATGAAAAGATGACAATCGATATGAAAAGATGACAAAAGTATCAAGGGTGCCAATAAAAATAATAGAAGAAAATAGTTTGAGATTAATCACAATGAAGACTATTTGTAAATGGATATATTCTTATTATTCACATTTTGTATCATTCAACAATATTACATTGTCACTTTACATTCAAATTATTTATTTCATTATTTTTCATCATTAAAGTTATTAACAATATTTATCATCTCAACAAACTAGGTAACTAAGCAAATTTAAAATTAAAATGACTAGATTAATCTGAGACATGTTTAGCATATTTAAAGATAAATTTACATATTATTGATCAAACTAATCATATATTCGTTAGATTTTCTTTGGCCACACGTGACTGAAACCAACCTAGATCCATCTTAACTCCGGATCCATCAAGCACCAAGAGGGATCAAATCTCGAGGTGCAAACCTTTCCTCAAGTTTTGCCATCAAATAAGAGGTTTGCACCTTGAGAGATTTGATCCCTCTCGGCCCTTGATAAATCCATAGTTCGGGTGGATATAGGCTGGTTTTATTACCATTGAGTTTGGTTTAAAATAAGAGTCAATTCTTTCACACAATTTTCAGTGAGCGTAAGTTTATTGCATTAGGCAAAGACAAATTAAAAATCAATGCAATAACCCAACCATAATGTTCCTTGTTGATTGCATAATTAAATGCAAGTGTAAGTCGTAGGTCCAGGGCTAGGAGAGGTCGCAGATTTCATGTGATTGGTCTGGTCGCAAGATCACATAATAAGTGAGGTTGCATAAATTGATAATTTTTTTGTATGTGGTTTTTAGGACTAGTCACATTTCCATATTATGATTTTCCCAATTGCATTTTAAATTGCAACTTGGATACCAGTTAGATTTTCTAATTTCAAAGATTATTATGACCAAGTCCTAATCTAGACATTATAAAACTTGGGTTTCTCCCAAGCAATTTCTATCCAAGAAATTATTTGCCAATTTATTCTACATGACCATTGAAGTGGAGTCTTATAGTTCTACGAAAGAAAATAAGGAGTCATCCAATCCCAAGGGGATCAATGCTTATGATATGATATTGTGTACATACAATAGCCTAGTGCCATGGACATGATGATTCTTGACTTAATAGTGTTTCTTTAGTTGTTCCTTGCATGTTCTTAGGCTAGAATCAACAATGGAGATGAAATCAACTGTAAAAATAAATATGTATCTATTAAAAGTGCAATGAATTTTCCATTTTATCCTTCTTTTATGTGCCATGGAATTCTTTGTGGACTAACTACAACTAATAGCATGTAGCGTTTCTCTCTGATATTATATCAAATTTATTTGACCGAAACCAATGCTTTATTGTTGCTCGTATAGACTAGGTCTTTTGGCTTAAAGGAAGTGTGTGGAGCAACAACATTCATATATAAATTCCTTTGCACTTGATTATCTTCTCATTCATCTTCATTGACAAGTGGTGTCATTCCCCTTTGCAACTGCGTTATGCCATTTCACATTAATTTTCAATGAAGATGTATATATGAAATGAAATGAAACTAAAATGAAATTTTAATGTCCAAGAGACTAGAAATAGTCTATGGGACCACTAGCTTTTCTGCTTTTTATTCCTTTCGCAATTCAATCCTCTTATTATTCAAATGAATGATGAGCTGACCCAACCTTCTAACAGTGCCCTCGCTGAAAAAACAATGCCAAGGAACCTATGTTAACAAACTGTTGAAATTGTCTTTGATGTCTTTGAAAGCATCACATTCCAAAATGAAGTGTTTTTCTGATTCCACTACAACTGAAGTGAAAAAAGTACACACCCACTCTTCCCAAGCTTCTTTAGGTCTTTTCCACCGACCTATTTCGCATCGTAGCTGATGCAAGTTAGTTCTTAATTGAGCAATAAGAATCTTTTCTCTCCTTGTAATGCTAGCTCCAATGTACTCTTTTTGTTGGAAATCACACGTGGGTTGAATTCTTGAACATAGTACTTCTTCTTTCTACCCAACTCTTTCCCCCATATATGCTTATGAAAATTCTCCATAACATAACTCTTTAAATCCTTGCTATTTGCGAGGCATGCATTGAGGTAAATATTCCATTACACTCTAACATATTTTAGTTGGACATGAGATAGTCACAACTTGAAGTTGTGATTAGTGAAAGGGAAATGCGACTTGTGGGAGGTAGCACATTGGACTGTGATTCATAATGGTTGCATAGTCTCATTTCACTTCAAGTCACACCTTTTGATTACTTGTATTAGGCTTTAGAATGTGATTTCGTAGATGGGAGATGTGACCTTAGGAGACGTCGCATAATCGCGTTGGAGGCTTGGTCAGATTCTCTAGCTACAAGGTTGAGACTCTAAGATGCAATTTTGCAACTTTATCATTGATAGGGTGATCTAGTCGTAGATTTAGAGTGGAATGATGGTGCAATTTTCCAAGTCACATTTAGGAAGTGCGACTTATTTCAATAAAACAATTTAGAGGTGCGACATAAATTTAAGTAGCAATCTAGAGGTGTGATTGCTCAAATCTGTCCTCCATGGTCATTGTAAAAGTAAATGACAACCCAAAACAACCCCTATTCTCTCCCTCCATCATCCAGATACACAATGAAGCTATATTTTATTCCTCCATCATTAATTGCCCTCTAGACATACACCAATTAACATCAAATATCAAAGTAATGCAAGGTTACTGCCAAACATAGTCTATCATTTATTGAGAATTGCATGTTAAATACAATCATAAGAAACGTATGCCCTCGAGGGCCTTCATTCATAGCCTCCAAGGAGAAGGTGGTCTTCATAGGCCTTGCTACTAAAGTGTGTGGAACTTCATGTGTGCCTTCCGTCCATTACCATTGTGTTGAAGAGGGGCAACACATTGGAAACTTACACCTCCAGCTTTATTGTTATGTCATTCATAACTGGCAGATGCAAGCCATGAACAAACATGTGCGCTGAGCATTACATCCGTTAGGGAAATATCGCTTCATATTGATGCCTCCCAAGCTCAAAACAATAACGAATCCTTTAGATGCATCAATATATTCGCCTTTGAAAATACCAGTACCTATATCAACAGAACATGAACAACCTATCGACCAGATGAGAAGGGTGCAAGCGTTGTTGTAATATCCTTTATCCTTGACAGACCTTTTTTGATTTGGTGGAATGCGTTGGCAGAATGCATGGCCTCTTAGATTTTTAATGGATCTAAGCGAATGAAATGGTCGCATTGGGTCACTCTTGAGATGCGTGTACATTCACCAATGCTGCCAGAGTTATGTTAAGTGGATTTCAGTCATAGTGATTGTGGAACATTGTAACGGCGGCTTTGAGTGCCCTTGGAGGACTTTGTTCGAAGATAGAGCCTGAAAGCGTTCTCTACCTTTAAATATTTTCTTTGACATAATAAATCCAATAGAAGAGCATTGCTTGCTTTCTCATAGCGGCCTTTAACCATATCTCTCATACCATTTTATTTTTTCTCTGCATCACTCTGGAGTGCATGATTTTAATCATTCTTGGCAAACGATTCTCTCCATGCCGCTTTTCGATGTATTATGATTGTTTCCACATATTCGATCAATAAAACTAAAAATCAAAGCATGAACCTTTTTCATTTATTTTAAATGGCCACCATGCCGTGGATCAAAGGATGTGCCTTGTCTTATGTAATATAGTGTTCTTCTTTGAGAAAAAACCCATGAAATCAATATTTTAGTTTAAATAAGTTTTCCGGCTAAGTGGTGTCCTTTCATCATATTCTTTGATTTCAATATTCAATCCATATGTATCCAAGGCTGTTCCATTTAAATTTTTGTAAAGAAAAACAATATCATAATCATGCTCATAAAAATAACAATCCACTTGAGACATATTTAAGTAATAGTGTTAGAAACGAAAGTAAGGGGTTATGAATCATACCACTTGAAAACTCAAGCACTTGAATTAGTTTAAAAATTAGAGGGGTTGAAATAGAACATAGTCTTTCAATATAGGAACACTAATATTCGTATGGGTTGCAATGTAAAGATGTGGGTCGAGAAGCAAGTGCTTGATAGCCAACCACAGGATGCATACTATAGGGATATGAAGTCTTGAAAGAATATGGAATGAAACAATGCCTCCCAAACCTTAATGCAATTAGGGTGAATTCGCGACCATTAACACAAGGTACCTTTGTCTTGTTGTGATATTTGTCGAAAGATGAAGCTTGAGGTTACATGAGGCCTGCAATATCTTATTAGGGTTGTCCTCCCCTATACCCTAATGTAACCATAAGGTCAATATCTGAGAGGAAACATGATGAATCAATACACTATGCATTGCATGAGCGGATGCACTGATAAGGTTTGATAGGAGTGGGTCATGGGGGATTGGCCAACTTAAAACATGATCATAACCCTTAAGACCTTAGGAAATATAGGGGGGCCTGAAATTTTAAATGTACCCAAAAATTTTGGGTGTTGTTGTAGTAGCTGCAACACCGTGGGAGTTACATCAAATGCCATATATCATTGGAAAGCTTTATGAGAGGACTTTTCAACTGAATATGTATGGTCCTCACTCAGGTTAAGAAACTAAGATAGAAATGTCCTTTTGAATCCTTGACCTCAGATATGTAGAAATACACATTAATACAATCATGATAGCATACTAACCAAGCTCCCTTTGACTTAATTTGGAATCAATGACAAACACAACTCAACAATCTTCCCCTTTGGTATTGATGGCAACATCATATCAAATATTGCCTGCTAGTGTCACCTACTAGACATTGATGACAATTCCACCATTTGGAAATATGTTGTTGTCTGCTTACTTGTTCCCCCTGTCTTGTTGATAATATAACAAATGTATCTTCAAACCTGCAATTTTGATACAATATCCCCCTTTGACATCAATGGAAAAGTATTGAGGTATTCCCCCTATGACCAGTTTGGCTTTGAACTTTATAACTGATAGTTGAGTATTTTGTAACTGATCTAAGATTCCTATAGACCTGAATGCAAGCTACTTCTACCAATACCGTGATTAGTGAAAATTTATAGGTACCATTATTATTTTTTTGCATTGTTTAGTGAGCTACGTCCCCTAAACTTGTACATCTCCTATGGATTTGAAGAAAATTCCTCTTGAATTTTTTTTCATTTCTTGAACCATTAGCCACCCTTGTACTCGATTGGACAACTTCCCTTGTGGTTTATAAGAAAAACTAATGAAGAGAAGAGTGAGATGTCACCCCCAAATTCTTCCTTAAATACTCAAAAGGTTCTCTAGATAGGGCCTTTGTAAATATATCATTAACTTTTTATTTTGTTGGAATATATTCCAAATTCACTATCTCCTCAACTACCCGTTGTCTAAGAAAATGGTACTTGATAGGTGCATGCTTGGTCTTTGAATGAAAAATAAGATTCTTTGATATACTTATAGAATTTGTATTATCACAAACAGTTGGAATAGGTGTATCATATGTTACCTTCAAGTCATACAATATTGTATGTTTCATCCACATAATCTGAGTGCAACTAGTTGCAATTGCTAAGTATTTGACTTCAACAGTGGAAGTAGAAATAGATGTTTTCTTTTTGTTGAACCAAGCCACTAAATTAGTACCAAGAAAGAAATTGCCACCACTTGTGCTTTTCCTATCATCTATACTTCTAAGCCAATCAATATTTGTGTATGCTTTTAATGAGATATTTTGACCCTGTGGATACCAAATACCAGAGTCCATTGTAGCTCTTATATATTTTTAATTTATTTTGGTTGCTAAGAGATGACTCTTTTTGGGATAATATTGATACCTTTCAACCACACTATTTGCTTGGATGATGTTTGACCAAAAATATGTTAGGTACAAAAGGTTGCTAATTATTGCCTGATTTCAAAACTTTAGACCTATCTGTAAATGTTGGAGACATTCCTTTGGCTGATAAGATTAATTTACAGAGGCAAACATGAGAGACGTTGTATAGTGATCTGGGAAAAAAATCTTTGGAAATTAGCAAAGCAGAGAAACTCCTAGATAAAGTCTCAAACCGACCTAAATAGCAAAAGTAAATTTCATGGCTTTATATACCCAAAATGAAGAATTTAAGAGGCCCATTATAAAATTGGGAATAAATCTCGAGGACAGGGAAGTTATCCAAACCATAAAGCAAAATATAGAATCTAAAGTACAATAACTAAGAAACAATTTGAATATGCCTATTAAAGAACATGCCCAGGCAACTGAATTGACTCAAGTGGAGAAAGAGAAATAAATCTTAACACTAGAGTTATTTGACAGAAATAAGGATATTGTTATTTTGCAACAATAGGTACAAAATCTACAACAGTCTATTGACAACAACATTTGCACTGTTGTTGTTTCAGTTGAATGAGAGGACCCTGCAGATAAGATGATAAGAGTAATGATTGGGCTTAAATTTTTTTAAGGTGAATTGAAGAAAATTTAGGATGATTTGTATTTGATTAGAGAACAATTGAAATCAAAGGAAAGACAACTAAATATGGCCAATGCAAACAATATTCAGTGGACAAATAAGTACAAATAAGCAAAAAATGAAATTAAAGAATTAAAGGCTAGGTTGAAGGGTAACATGCTCCTAATAGAAGTTAGACAGGTTATTTGGGACAATATTATTTAGGAAATTTGTGCTATATGGGAATTTTGCCATCTAATTTCATAGTAGAAAGTCATGATCAAAGGATTTGAAATGGCCATTTCTACATGTAAAGAGTAGATTCACAAATATATACCAAAAGCTAAGAAAATGATAGATTTCTCAATGAAAAGTGTGCAACAAGAATGTTGGATATAGTTGATAAAGTTACAGTGATTATGGAAATAAATAAGATAATTGAGAAAAATATATTCTGAATTCATGTAGAGAAGAGGCTAAAGGAGGTCCAAAGGTCAGTTTCCTTGTTTGATTCTAAATTTGACCAGAGAACCAAAATTGGCTTACGTAATTGTTGGGATCAACAAGGAAATTTTCTCTCATAGGATTTGAATGAAAAATAATTAGTAGCAGCCAAGAGCAAGGTAGAAATTACGCATGAGAAGACTACAATGCTGAAAGGAAGAACTATAGTGAATCACTTATAGAGATATTTTTAACTTTTATGGAAAGTGAAGACATTGTTTGTTACCAAGCCCAACTACACCAAATTGACAAATCTAAGGGTTGTGTTTCAGAAGATCATCATGTGCACTCTTCGAGAGCTAGTCATATGGAAAAAATGTGAAAATCCAGTTACACCTATTCAAGTTCAAATTTTTGAACTAGGAGCTCCTTATCAAAGTCAAAGTTCCACTAGTCATATTACCTCTTGACCATGAGATAATCTATTTTGTAAATTTTGAAATCTTTTATTTTAAAATAGTTAAAATAATTAGGGAAGTTTTTACATTTATTTCATAATTGTTTTCAACATATTATTTAAAAATATTAGAAAACACTCGAGAACCATAGGAGGGCATTCGAATTTTGAAGGCTCAAAGAATTTTGAAATATATCTTTGTAATGGCAAGTTGTTTTGGGAAGATCAATAAAGTCTATCAAGTTGATTTCATAATATTGTTTGTTCATAGAGAGTGTGTTTCCTTGTGATGTATTCAATTTTATTCTTTTTTTTTGAAGTATGTGTATGATTGCAGGTGGTTTCTTATTTTAAAAGGAAGATTTATCTATGTTTCTAAAAGCTACAGAAGATACATGTGCAATCATAATTTAAAATAAACCTTAATCAACTCTAAGGAAATAGGCTACTAAAGTGACATGTTTGGGAGGTGAATTTATTTTTATTTTTCTAAATTGCCAACTTTTTCAGTGTTGGGACACTTATATAACCATCACAGTACCTGGGTTGTTGGTCTTCCTATGCATCAACGTCACACTTCTCACCGCTAATCGTCGCAATTCCTACACATCAACATTACAATGCCCATGCATAAGCATTGAATTCACTCGCCTGGATGTCGAAATTGAGACCCATTTTGTGAGTCCCTAAACGTCACACTTCCCATGCATTACATTACAATTCCTACCCTAACAACATCACAATTCCCACGCCTGACATCCAATTCTTGCACCTAACATCATAATTCCTATGCCTTGGACGTTGCAATTCCTGCTCCAAAATATGTCGCAATTATCATGTCAAACGTCTCAATTTATTGGCCTTGAAAGTCACAATTTCGACAGCCCAAACAAGTTGGCTTAAAATGAGATGCGACAATGATTTTTGTCAAAAAGCCGACCCCACAAATTGCGATGATGTTTTCCGTCGAACTTACGATGATCAAGGAGACGTTAGAACTACGACTGGAAAATGTTCGATGTTTCACGAACTCTCTCTTTTGTCGTTATGGCAACGAATGGTCATCACAAGAAATACAAAGAGCCATCGAAAATTGGTTCAATATGTAGTAGTGTCTTGGAATGGGATTAAGCATATTGAATCATAAAAAACACCAAGACATTATTTAGTATCCTAATAGATGCATTGATTAAAATATTTTTGAATACACATAGGATCATCAATCCAAATCATTACTAGAAGTTGTCATTACTAGAAGTTGTCATGTACAAATTTACTTCATCAAAATTCATTTGTCAAATTTAATACCTTGACTCTACTCCTTTGTTCTTCTCCTAGGAAATTCTTTATCAAAACTTTTACTTCTAAACCTATTCAGGTGTTATTCTTCTTGAAGTAATGTGCCAATAATCTCATCAAGTATAATTGTTCTGGTTTATATTGAAACATTCAAACTTGATGCAAAAGATTGAAATGCCTGAATCAACCCATTGATTGTTAAAGAAACCAAATCCTTTGGATCCACTATATCACCAACAACAACTACTTATTCACATAAATATTGTATGCAAGTCACATAGTAAGCTACATTTTGATTGTCACCAATTTTTAGGGCATACAATTTGTTATGCAAGTAATGTTATCTCAACTTATTTGACATCTCATACAAATTCTATAATGTGGTCCATATAATTAGTGATTTTTTCATGTTCTTGATTTGAGGAATGACATTTAATACAATAGTAAAGTTTACGACATACTACAAGTCTTCATGATGTGTCTTGAACTTCATTATATCAATATCATTAGTAGGGGAAACTTCCTTACCCTCTACAATCTTCACCAATATTTCCTTTAATAACACATTTTGAATATAGAATTTCCAAATTGAGTAGTTTTTTCCTTCTAACTTAGTCTTTGGTAAGGGAGTGCTTAATGAGGTCAATCTCATTTTTCTCTCTGTAATTTCCAAAATATTGTTACCCTTATATAGATTTATAAACTTCTAAGATTACATCAAAGTGGGTTTTGATAACATGTTAGAAATGAGGATGAATTATTTCGTGTAGTTGAAGGTTTGTGTAGATGTAATCCTTTATAGTGTAGGCTTATTAATTACTAATCATTATGAAAAACAATATCAATCTTACCAATTAAATTTCTTTGTTAAAAATGTATTTTTAGTTTACATGAACTATTTAAATAACTGCAACATAGCAAGTTCATCTCACAAAAAAAGTTGATTGCACCACACATGCACTAGTGCAAAATTATGAACATCATCGAAGAATGTGAACAAAATAATTGTAACCATGTTAACATTTTTTTCATATGTCAACATAGGTAAATTCACATGAATGTAATGTCTATGTGGATTGATCATCATAGTAAACTAACTCACAATAAAATGTGCATAAAATCCCACCAATGTTAAATAAAAAACTACAATATGTATAATATAGTTACATAGAGTACAATAGTACCTCCATGGCGACAATCTCAACTGTGGGAACTTAGAGCACTTGAGCTCACACAACAAATATCATAGCCTTAGGTTTACTACAACAAATACTTTATATTATATGGCTAACAAATCTTTTTATAGCACTTAAATCACTCTTCACCTCATATTCTTCATCTCATGTTTTCATTTCCACTTTTGTTACTTCTTTTTATAATTATATATATAGGAATTACACGGATCAAGCTTGAATTCTTAAATAACCATTGTCTCAATGGTTTCCTTAATTTAGGTTTACAAGTTCAAGGATGATGATGCTCATGCTTTTATCCTCCAATATCATCTAACTTTATCAACTAACTTGTGTGCACAAATCACAATGACTCCAACAAAAGATTCTAGGTTAGTAATACATGCTTCACTCCCAAGATGCTAATGTGGCAAGTTTAGTGTGATTGTGCACCTTACTTGTGTCCATGCCATATAATAAAAATCTACGTTGAAAGCTTCATCATTCTCTACACCCTCAACATATCTATGGCTAGATTTTTGTTATCATTTATAATATAATCATGGGTCATTTTGTCCAGGGTCATCACCATTGTCACGATTAACCATGAGCATCAAATTTGGTTGACCATGATCAAACATAATCATTGCTATTAATTGACCACTACTTGACCAATTGATTCAAGCACATCCACATTACTAGTAATTCCATTTACATTTACCTGATTTACATCTACAAGTAATTCCATTATCTCCTCTCCATGAGATGTGAAATAGCATGACCAATGAATAAAAGGTATTTAATACGTGTCGATAAACTATACTTTTACTTTTAAGAATGATATTTTAAATTAACTAGTTGTGTCATCTACTTTAAAATATTATCTATCTAGACACTTCACTAGTATGGAGGACTACTGGTGGCTTAGTGAAGGTGGGTATTACAAGATTATTCACCTATCACGAATGAATTTGGGGTGGTAAGTTACTCAGCAAAATACAATGGTAGAAATGCGAAATTGTACTTCCATTTGTTATATAGCAAATGACATTAACTAAATAAACATCTTAACCTAAAATTAATAGATAATTAAATAGTAAATATAAACATTAAAATTTTATACACCAATTACTAACTTACATTAAAATTAAATTGCAATTAAAAAAAGTCAAGTCCTACTAGCACAATAGGTTGAGGATGGGCCTTGTTAGCAAGGGCACCCAAGATCAAACCTCACAAGGGTGGTTGTGTCTGTGCTAGGGGGAGGAGACATGCTAAAAAATCCAGTCAACTTAGGGTTGGTGCGGCCCAGGCCAAGTGCGATCCCCAAGTGACTTTGATGAATTAGATGCCCTTGGGTCGTACTTTCTCAAGCCACGGGTCAACCCTAAAAGATCACAAACAACTTAACAAAAAAAAAATCAAATTACATTAAAAAAACAAATCTCATGAACATTATAGTTAATTAACAAATATTAAGATTAAGACATAATGATCATTACAAAACAACCATGTAAAATTCTTCCATTTTACATATTTAAAACATTAATCTACATATTTAAAACATTAATCTAATGACATGAAATTTTCTACATTAAAATATATATATCTTACCTAAATAAAATTACTTATTTTCATTATAATTTTTTTTAATTTAAATATATTATAATCCTAAATTTATTATTATCATATAAATAAATAAGGTAAATCAATTTTATTATAATATCATTTTAGATTTGGATTATCGTAACCTTAAACTTATTCCCACATTAACGAACTCAATTACTTTTATTATAATATTATTTTAGAGTTGCATAATTATACTTAAACGTATGATCAGGTTCATATCTGTTTTAAAATTTTGATATTATAATATTATCTTAAAATTGGAGATATTCGATTTTGATAAATATCATATATAATTATGTTTATACCGTTTTAAGATTTTGATATTTATAGATATTTTTCTAGATTTTGATACATCATAATCTTATATTTGTTCTCATATCAATAAAGTTCATTATTTTTATTTAATATTATATAAATTTAGATTCGATATTATAAGTTCATATTCTATCTAATGATTTTGATATTATAAATATTAAAATTTAAATACAAATAAGTCATTATTATTATAATCTTATTTTAATTTAGATACATATTATAATGTTCATACTATTTTAAGATTTTGATTTTTATATATTATTTAAAAATTTATATTTATAATATTAAACCCAATATCATGCATTGTCATTCATATCTTTTTATTTCAATATTAATATTATTTAGATTTGTATGTATTTTAATCAAATTTCTTCCTTTACTAAATAAGTGAGGTCGATTATATTATTTTTTGATATATTATTGTGGATAAATATCATTGTAGGATATGTTCATCTATGTATGAATTGTTCAAATTATGTATGATTATGTTCAAATCATTCTTTAGATTAGATATTATATATGTTTGGATTTAAATATATTTATTTAAATAAATATCATTAGGATCATGTTATATATTTTATAAATTTAATCATTATAATATTATTTTGGATTTGGATATATCATAATTTTTTTTTATAGAAATGAATTTAATTATTTATTTATAATATTATTTGAGATTTGGATATGTAATATTTGGATATATTGAGATTTCTAAAAGAAGATTAATTTACAAAAGAATTATACAATAAGACAAGATTGTTTCATAATCACTCAATGATTATTTACATGAAGTAGAGAGCAACTCAACAAACTCTTAAGAACATGGATCTGATAAACATTTTAAGCTAAACCTAGACAAACTCTAGAACAATAGTTCCAACAACATATTAAATTACTCATTTCTTGATTATTCCTAAAACCCCTCTTAATGGAGAAATGATTTTTCTACAACACCCAACTTGTTTTTACAAATTTAAAATTTAGCCTTTCCAATAGGGTTAGTAAATATATCACCCACATTTTCATCAATATTACAATATTATAATAATAATATATTATATTATTATATTATAATATTTTAATTGTATCTTCTCTCTTCTAAAATGGTGTTGTGTCTCAATATTCTTTGGCATGGCATGATACACTAGGTTGTTTTCCAATTTGATGGAATTTTGGTTATCACACACGATCATTGTAGGTACTTGCTATTTTTCTCCAACGTCTTTGAGGATCCACCTAGGGCATACAACCTCACATGTAACATTGCATACAACTTTATACTCACCTCTTGAGGATGATAGGGAAACAATTGGTTGTTTCTTACTACTCCATGACAAAGCTCCATATATTACACTGAACACATATCCATATGTTGACTTTATGTCATCTAGATGTTTATCCCAATCAAAATGATAATGACCTATCAACTCAACATTAAAACCATTAGTATATATTCATTGACGCCAAAATTAACAATTCCTTTAAAATATCAAAGGATCCTCTGTGTAGCATTCCAATGACTATTATGAGGCTTAGCCATGAATTGACTACGTACACTGACTGAATATGCAATATCTAGTCTGGTCTTAGTGAGATAATTCAAAATTTCCACTAATTATCAATACAATGTTCCATCCACCTATTTTGTTTCATCATCACTACCAAGATTGACATTTTTTTTTCTAATGGAATAGACTTAACCTTACATTCATTCATATTAAACCTCTTAAGTAACTCCTTTATATATTTACTTTGTGTGATTAAGGTCTTACCATTCCCTCTCCATACCTCAAGACCCAAACAATAGTGCAAGTAACCAAGGTCCTTCATCTCAAATACTTGTGATAATTACCTTATGATATCTTCAAGAAAATTAGTAGCACTCCCTATTATAACTACATCATTAACATATAAAGTGATCAAAGCAATATTTATATTTTCATCTTACTTGATATATAAATTAGGACCACTTTTATTTTTTAGAAAACCCTGTTGAAAGAAGGTGTCTATTTGCACATACAAAGACCTGGATGCCTATTTAAGTCCATATATATCTTTATTTAACCTTCAAATAAGGTGTTCTTGACCCTACTTTACAAACCCCTCTAGTTGGACAAGATAAACCTCTTCTTTTAATTCTCCATTTAGAAAAGTTGATTTTACATCTAATTGATGTAGCATCCAATTATATTTAGTGGCAAATGCTATGATTATTCTGATTTTTCATTTTTCCTAATGGTGTAGAAGCATCATCATAAATTATACCCCCTTTTTGTGAATAAGTATTTGCAACCAATCTTGCCATATATTTTTCTATGCTACCATCAACATTAAAATTTTAACTTGTACAACCACTTTGAACCTATATGGACTTTATTCGTAGGCAATTATATTCATTCCCATGTTTCATTTTTTATAATACAATTATACTCTTATTTCATAACATCTGTCCATTATTTATTATCCTTATCTTGGTCAAAATTTAAAGGTTCCCTTGTATCCATAACTTGAATCATTAATCCATAATATTTATACCTTACAGGTGTATGCATTTCATGTTGATCTCCTTGCTACAATGCTTTGTGGAGTTCCTTCATCTCTTCTTGGTGTAATGTGGCTACTTGAAGCTTCAACTTCAACTTGTTCAACATATTCTTCTTATTTCATATTTTCATCATTTTCTTCAAGAAGATGCCATACACCATGACTATTCTCTTTTCTTCTTTCATCTGCATGTTCATGAAATAAAACATCCCTAGTTGCAAAGAATTTATGAGTGATGGGATCAAACATTTTATATGCTTTATTATATGTACAATAACCAACAAAAATGCATTTTATTTCCTTGGCACTGTCAAACTTTCTTCTATTTTCTTTGGTAATATGAGAAAAACCCATGCTTCCAAAAAAATCAAATGACTAATTTCTAGTTTAATCCATAAAAATGCTTCAAAAGATTTTTTTTTCTCTAAATATTTTATAGGACTTCTATTTTTGAGATATACAATAGTATTAATAGCTTCATCCCAAAAACCATTACAAAGACACTTACATTTTATCATACTCTGAGCACATTCAATCAATGTCCCGTTCCTCCTCTCAATTAGTCCATTTTTCCAAGGAGTATGTAGTAATGTATACTACTATTGAATCTCGTTGTTTTTGCAATATTTGATGAATGCTCCTGATGTGTACTTTTTCTCTTGATTTGATTTGGGGATTTTGATGAACCTTCCGATTTTCTTTTCAACCATGTTGTTGAATTCTTTAAAATGCTCAAATACATCACTTTTCTTCTTCATAAAATGCACCCAATTATATCTAGTTCTATCATTAGCGAATATAAGGAAATAAAATGCTCCACCAAGAGATCTTTTTTGCATAGGACTACATACATTAGTATGCACTAGCTTAAGAATTTTTTGTTTTCTTTTATTTGTATGTGTAGGAAACTCTTCTCTATGTTGTTTACCTAATGCACATCCCTCACATTATATATTTTCATATTTAATATTTGGAAAACCTTCCACCTTTTTTTTTAAAATTAACATAATATCATTATGATTAAGATGTCCATACCTTTATTGCCATAATTCTTCATCTAACAAGGTTTTTGATGCCAATGCTTAATGACCCTTCCTAGTTACATCAAGCTTGTATAGTCCAACTCTGAATAATGTTGTTACAACTTTGTAGTGATCCTATTGTTCAACCATGGACTTGGATGGGCTCAAGAATAGATGAAATTATACCTCTGATACTATGTTAGAAAGTGGTATCAAAGCATGGTTCAACATTGATCTTGGATGCGCTCAAGAATAGATGAAATTGGACCTATGATACTATGCTAAGGTTCAACTGCATTGAACTTAGATTGGATTGAGTATAGGAAATAATTTAAGTTTTCAACTAATATTTATGCATGCATGTGTACTTACGTGAAATTATTTTATTGTATATATGAATACACTAATGTTACTTGAAGACTAACTTGAGTTAGATGCAACAAGATTAACATGCAGGCTGGTATAGGATTAAGTAAAGGTAATAGATAGGTTTAATTGTTATGATTTTAATGGTACTAATAGTTGTGTTTTATTCAAGAGATAAGAATACTTTCCAGTAGTGGAAAGAAAGAGAAGAATGTCCAATAGTAAGGAACAACTTAGTACTAAAATGATCTCCTCTAAAGAAAAGGGGAGAGAACAGGGAAGATCTCCTAACCTTATTGAGACAATGAAGAGTTTAAAGGAAGACCGTCTGGGTTGCAGAACAGATAATGAAAGACTCACTAGAGAACAAGAAGAAAAAAAAACTAAACATGATACTACTACAAAACCTATCATACAGACAAGGATTGCAACATGGACCAACCATTGGAGATATAGAAGGGTATCATAATGACAAGAATAGAGAATTACATGAACTAAGAATGGGAAAACTCACCTTGGATGAATATGCTAATTTATTCATAGCACTGTTGGAATATGTGCCATTTTGCAAAGATGAAGAGATGAGAATACAATATTTTCTCAACAGATTACTAAGACCATTTCGGGATAATATAAATTATGAGGAGCCCAAGACACTTGATGACATCATTCAAAAGGAAAAGCATTGCTATGAGTAGTTATAAATTGAGGTAAAACCCCATAATGTTTGGAAGAAGGAAAGGTCATTGAAATGTTGGGGTTGTGGAGGAGAACACTTTCTCCTTGAATGAACTCACTAACAACAAAAGAAGGATATCCCATTCAAACTCTAAACACATGGGCCAACAACCAACAATATAAAAATAAGTAACCACAGAGGAAGACTTTGAAGTGTTGGGGATGCAAAAAGGAACATCGGCTTCATTACTACCCTTATAACCACCATGAGGGAAGGGAAATATTTGATGTCCAAGAGATTAACTCAATGAGAAAAACATATATAAGTGCATTTTAGGTTGCTATAGCAGTGGGAAATCAACAACAATAATCCGTAGTAGTGACAATAGAGCATGCTAAGAATTGACTAATGATTGGAGAAATTAAGAAGGTTGAGTCAACAAATTTTGGTGGTGAGGTGAAGAGAAATGAGGGATAATCACCAAAATGTATCTAATATAATTAAGAACTCAATGAAATGTCCATGATAGGATTACAAGATTTAATAACTAATGAGGCATAGCTAACGTAATCTACTTGCATAGGAATGCAAGTGGGAGGGTTTTTTTGAACTGTTTAGAATGACTTTGAAATTTTAAGGTTTCTATATACCTTATGAAAGACTATAATTAAATTTTGTGGATATGATAGTATGTTAATTTCCCTTGTTGTAATGAATGTAGAGGGAAAATTTTGAATAGGTAAGATCAAGTTGTACAATGAATTACAAAACACCATAATTATGATAAGGTTTGGTTTGTTATAAATATATAATTAACATGTTGAAATAAAAATTTAATAAGATTGAGATAAGAGAGACATCGGAGAGAAACAATGGTGAGGGTTTCTGAGGGTGTTTTCTGCACCAGTGTCGCTCCCCATCCCAGTGATCTGGGAAAAAATCGAGAACACATGATGGGAATACGACACCTCCATTGAAGATTTGAAGGTGCACTTGCAGACTCCGCCAAACAATTTCTCGTTTGGTTTCTCCACGAACCATAGTATGATCTCTCAGAGGTTGATCAACTCCTCCATTGGCCAAGGACGACCACTCTCTTCCTAAATCGAGGACTTTTCCATAGAATGGGCCATGATCTATCAGATCTAGGCACGTAAAAGGTAGATCGTCCCCTGCATTAGCGAGATTCAGAAGCCCATTCATGATTTGACTTTGTCATCTATCGATCCATTGTCTCTAAGGTAAATTGCAAAGGAGGGTCCTCTTGGAAGGTTTTGGTTGCATAGGCTCATGTCGGGAACTTTCGTCAGGGCATTTCTCACCCAGATCTATCCCTCCCATGCCTCACAGAACACTGTCTTACTTATGATATGGAAGAAACTCTAAATTTTCCTCATAAACAACAGTCTGATAGTGGAAACATCATTGCATTCCAAATATTCATTAAAACCCCAACAGGAAAATCAATTATACTATGGGTTCAAGCCTCTGATAATTTCTACCATTTAAAGCAAAATATTATGCATTCTCTGGGTATTTCGATGCACTGTCAAAGCCTAATCTACGAAGGAAGATCTATGCAGGATGAGATGAGACTACAAAAGTATAACATTCTTTCATCATCCACCATCAAGTTAAATCTATGACTTCACGGAGACTCTCCTGGTCCAAGCAATACAAAGGGAATAAGGAGTAACCAAATTTAGTCTCTCCAAAGGAACAAAACCAAATCAAGGACCAAGACCTGGAGGCCTTTTATTCAAAGACATCCTAAAAGGGAAGTCTAGAGTTTTAGAAAAATCATATCAGGCACACAGTCTACCTAATCCCTACATAGTGGAGCAAATGAATTAAATACCATCTATGACAATAGCTCTGATAGAAACAATTGATCTCTGCACCACCTATGAATCACAAGTTTTTATATGTAGGTTCAACGATTTTTGGCCAAAACCAGTGGATCTTTTTCACTGGATTCTTACGACTTGGTCAATAAATTGTGAGATTCACCTCTGTTCCAGGGGATTCTTCATTCGTAAACTTTGCATCATTAGAGGAATGTGAATATGTATTGCATGAAGGCCTGTGGTTGTAGGGATCTATGAGACTTTTTTCACTCCATGGTTCCCCGATTTCGATGCCAATACAATGGTGGTATCAAGAATGAAAGTATGGGTAATATTGCATAATCTTCCCCTACATTTTTGGCACCACAAACTGCCTGAAGGCATCGAGAACCTCTCAGGTTGATACATTAAGACAAACACACAAAGAATCAAAGAACAAATCTTCAGTTTTTTCCATAATATGTGTGGAGGTGGATCTCAACAAAGGTTTTCCGGATCATATCCTCCTTACACATAACAAGCAAAGATGGACATAATTTCTAGATTTTGAGAACATGACATTTAGATGTTGAACATGACGACAAACATGACATTTACAAATCACATGTCTTGATAACTAGGAAGTGCCCCAAAGGAGGAAGAAACTAGGAAAACAACCCAAGGGATGGAAATTCCCACCGTAGTAGCCTAAAGACGAAGAGGAAGAAGAAGAAATGGTACCTCCTACCACATAAGAAGCCTAGAGTCCCCAAGACAATGTAAAAAAGGAAGGAGTAAATCATGAAGACTCAAGAACCACAACATACACAACGAGGTAGGCGGCCGTTACTAAATCAAAGGAGACAGGGGTTTCCAAACATCATCATGTATCTTATAACTCAGATTTAGATAAGGAAAATCCAAGAAAGAATTAAGGTTCCCAACTAGAAATTATATTGACCACTCCATCCCAAGGAGAATGGCGAAAGGTAGAAAAGAATAAATGGAGAAAAGCATAATGCTTCTCTCAATTTCAAAGTTATTTTTTTTGGTTCTGTGTACACCAACTTAGACTGGAATAATTGAATGCTTTGTAAGCATCTACAAAATGTGATTTAATTAATCATTAATAAAACTACGATTTTTTCCTGGGATTTTTTGTTTAATAAGATTGAATTGGTTGTTGAATTGAGATGTTATAACTTATGCATGAATTAATTAACTAACAATTGATGTGTGTATGAATGACATGGAATATGTGCAACTATGGCACATGCATGAAAATATGTACATGTTTGGGTACATGATTGAAGGAAATGTTTGAATGTGTGAATTTGATACATGGTGTAAGTGCCCCTTTTGAATATTCGTTGAAATGTGTATGTAAGTAGATGAAATGATAGAGTTGTGAATAACATGTGAGATTGAGATCATTTCAGGGGTTATTGAGTGTTGCAATATCAATTATGCTAAGGTAGTCACATGAGAATGGATCTCATGGACAATTATATTAAGGGGGAACAATTATGAATAGTGAAGACAACAATAGCAAATGCAGTTTAAGAAAATCATAAATGGATCGAGTTGGACTCCTTGATGGAAGCCAAGTACATAGGTAAAACAACAAGTGAAGCTAAAAATATAAAGGAATTGGGTAAGAATTATTTTTACCTAAATTTGATATCTTTTGTTCATTCAACTTAATTCATGTATTGTGTGGATGCCCATGAAAGGGTATGGTTAAGATAGAAAAGTTTTAGCACATAAGGATTTAGTAAAATCTTTGTAATATGTACATGCATTGAGTTGCCTTCTTGAATAGAAATTAAATGAATGAATAATACATTCATGAGATAAAGTATGTTCGGTAATGCATTGAGAGATTGCATTAAAATATGGGAAGTGTGAAGTAAGTGTAGGGATTGCATTGTGTTCATGTGTCCATGAGAATTGGCCCAATAGTTTCTAAGCTTAAGACAAGTGATTCCATCATATAATGTTGAATTTGTTGATAAGGAACATGTATTTTTGATTTTAGACTTTTGTGATCCATATCATTATCAAATAAATTTCGGAATAATCACATCATTGTTTTGGATTCGACGTTTCGAACCATCTATTGTGGTTCATCCTCAGGACAAGGATGAAAAAACAGATCTGAAATTAGGTATAAATAGCAGAGATGCCCCATGTGCCAGAAGTAACTGTTAGAAATTTAGTTGAGTAAATTAAATAATTTTAGTTATAAGAAGAACTTTAGAGATTAGTTAGGTCAAAATAATATTAAAGAAGTAAATTAGTTGGGAAAGATATTAAATACTAATATAAAAATAATAAAATAATTATTAATATTAACATAGATAACCGTTAAAAAATAGTAAAAATTAATAATAATAATATGCTAATAATATATATATATTTATTATATATTATATATATATATATATATTATATATATATATATATAATATATATATATATATACATATATGAAAAATAAAATTTAAAAAAAACACAATAAGGAGTAAAACAAATTAAAAAACATAGAAGTCAAGAAGAAAGGGCAGGAACCCAACTCCTACTTAATTTCCAACCATCATCCCTATTGAGATTCCTTAGATGCTTTTCAATTTCAATGGCCTCACGTAACTTCCTATGATGAAAGTGGCGATGACCTGTGAGTTCTCAATGCAAACATGATGCATAGTTTTCTCTACATGCTCAGCAATAGCTGAGGAATGGGAACACCTATGTCTAATGTGAGTAGCATGTTCATGATTACGAAGATTAATGGAGTGACCCGTTTCCCCAATGTAAGGAATCCCACAAGAGCAAGGGATTGAATACACCCCTTTCATGTCTTTAGGGTTAACTGGGTCCTTAACAAATCTAAGGGAGCTTCTGATGCTATTAAGGGGGCTAAAGGTAGCCAAGAATTTATGCTTTTTAAGGATGTGAACAATCTAGTTGAAGGAACATGTAATTGAAGGATTGGTTTTTCCTAGTTATTGTGAAAATTGTATGGAATTGTTGATATATGAAAGCAAGTTTGTCATTAATACATAGTGGGTTGTGACAAAGGCAAGAAACCTTCAATGTGTAAATATTACCAAAATCCTTGTGATGTGTCCATGCATTACTATGATATGATTTGGTCATGACACTCATATTATGTAGTATGATGGTACATATATGATATGTTTGATGTAGTGAGTGCATGCATGTTTGTATGGAATAATCAATTGCATGATTGAATGTCATGGAAGGAAATAACTTTTAATACTCTTAAGGAATTGTTGAGTAGTGAAATGAGTTGCATGAATCCCTCATCTTGCAAAAAAAAGTGAAAACTAATTAACCATGAATTTAGAGAAATGTATCCTAATGGAGAAAGTGGTTATGTAACTCTCAATTTTGACCCTACGGGTTGCTAGAATAAATGTTTGATTTCATTAGGAAATGACTATAATGATTGTGATGAAAATATATAATGCAATGATAATTTTATTTCAATCTATCTGAAATCAACTGAAAGTGATAGAATTATTATGTGTGTAATAATTCTGAGATCACTTTAGGGGATGTTTTAAATTTTGCAATGAAAATATTTTTTGTATTAACACTTACCACTATTTAGCTAATTGAAAGTTCACATTGCAAGTAGAGTGTTGGAATGGGGTGTGAGATAGAAGCCACTATGAGAGATAAAAATATCACTACCTACAAAGGATCCCAACATCCTAACTAAATTTCTCATTTTTGTGAGATTTTTCTTTTGAATGAAGCAAATTTGGGAAATTAAAATTTCTAATTTGAAATTTTTGAGTATATGTCACGGGAACTAAGTGTTGTGATACAGGTGAAGTGATGAAGGAAAGAGCCTAGGAACAAGGCCACTATGGTGACATTCGAGCCTTGTGACACAGTTTGATTACCTTATGGGAGAAAGTCATAACGTGTGCCTTAAATATAAGACTCCATGAGCAATGTAGTGTAATTTATGTTAAAGCACACTGGAAGGGAACTTGGCTATAAGACTCTAACAATCTCTTTAATAATCCCATACATGAAATCCATGGGATAGGTAGACCATCCAAGGGTGGGGGCCGCCTTAGCTTGGAAGGGTGAGTAACTAACTAGAGAATAAATTTTCCACACACTCATTGGGATGTGAGTATATGAGGATCTATCTAATGTAGATAGTGAGTTGAAATTGTTCCATATGAAGGAAAAGGAGGAAAAGAATAACCATACAGATAAGTATTGGTTTAAAACCTCACATATTAGAAATTCAACTAATCTTGGGGAAAAACCCAAGTTTCCTATAGAAGGATTGTTGGCTAAGCAAGAAAATGAATCTTATCGTATATGTGATGTTGATCTTTTGATGTAGGTACTAAATGGAACAATGATGGAAGTAAGAAAGTTGACATGCAAGAGCAGAGAGCAATTGTGTATGAAAGACCATAAGCAATGATAAAATGCTTTTCACATCTTAAACTTATGATTTTAGTCTGCAATGCTAAACACTAGTAATATAATTTATTGCAAGAAAATTTTATCCTATACAAACAACTATATAAGGTCCAAAGGTAGTGAAACCAAACATAACATTGGACAGAGGTAAAAAGGAGAAAAGTTGAAGAGAACCATATTTTTGATGTAGCTAAGGAAAGGATGAAGATTGTTGTTGTAGTGAAAGACAACACCTATGCTAGTGTTGTTATAGCCAAAGAAGGCCCTACAAATAAATAAAGAGAGAGAAGA
>APFE030399579.1:66225-119441 GCA_000404065.3 Pinus taeda
ATTTATATAGAATTTTTTATAATAATGCTATAATAAGATGAAATAGTTATATTTATGTTTAGTTTTTACTTTTACATATTGTGGTTGGTGTAGGATTTTTTTATTTACTTAAAATGTTTATGATAACATTAATATCATATTCTTTTTCACATGCACTCAACAATGTTATTAACACTATATGTATCTATAAATGTTCTCTTCGTGGTGTTTTTAAAAATGGGAATTCTAAGAGTTGTTGGAACGACTCCTAGACAAATTTCAACATGTTTTTATTGTTGTTATATTATTTGTGGTTGTTGGGAGTACATGAGTAATAGAACAGGTTCTCTTGAGAATGCCTCAAGGGTCAAACATCGTTGCTTAGGCTTTTGATTTGCAACTAGATATTACATTGGTTGGAGCCATTGTTGTATTAGTTCATGATTTCCCTATCCATTCTAATATTGAATCCCAAGTCAATCATGGCATTTTGGACATTCCTAGACATCATTTATCTACATTTTCTTTTCATTACTCAACACAGAAGTCTTGACCGATGTTGAAAATGCTTTAGGAGCCAATAGGTCCACCAAATCACATAGAGAAATCATAATCACACTAGCCTCTTCTATCTTAGAATTATTAGACATGAGTCTTGCAATCATTATATTTTTAAGGATTCAAATTTATACCTATGTATATTATTCTAGGTGATTTTGTTGGTTGAAACATCATAATTGTTGGCTAGGAGCATTGTAATCATGGTATTTTTTAAGGATTCAAATATTATACTTATGTATACTATTCAAGGTGATTATCTTGGTTGAAGCATCATATGTATGAATACTCAACAAAAAAGAATTATAATTCATTATTAAAATTGCAATGTTTTATGGAAAAAATGATCAATTTAATCATATTTATGTAAAATATTCAATTTTTTAGAAGGGAACTATTTTTCAAAAAAATACCAAAAAAATAATTAATTGGTGAAATTTCACCCTTCAAAAAAAACCCTTTTCACAATGAATGTATGTTATAGATGGGCCAAATTGTTTATGTAGGACCCTATGATTTTAATGCTCGCATTGACATCCCTACTTATTTTGAGGCTATGTGAACTTGGAAATTGTTCATAGACAATGAGATGTAATGTTTTGAGACAAATTGCTTGCCTTACATTGATGATGTTCATTTATTTGGGCTTCTACTTCATTGGTGTTCCCATCGCCCTCGTTATGGGTTGATCTAATTCACCAAAATCTAGGTGGGATTGTTGGTTGCATAAGCCTCCTACATAGTATTCATGGTATACCATTTGATTAAGACTATATAAAATCAATAGAGTAGTACAATAATTTAGCCTAGTGGCATGAAACTAATGGTGAATTAGGTCATATCACTAATTTCCAATGGATATTCATATCCACTCATGGCTAAAGTTTTATGGGACATCAAGAACCAAATAATAGGGCACAAATCTAGAATGGTGACTAAGCCTCCTGTGTTGAAATGTTATGCTAAATAAATTAAATAGTCCATATGAGTCATGCATGCTACAGAGTGTTTATTGATTCAATACAAACTATGTTAATGAATGATGGAGGATTAGTAGACGTTGTTTATGGTATGTATTATGTATTTTTCATTATAATATGTATTAATAAATTAATAATTAATAAGGGTGGCAAGAGGGGGAGGGGTTCTTCACAACCCTGAAGGAAAATTAGTTATCAAGCACTCTTGGGGGTTGGGACAACGAACTAATAATCAAGATGAGATGTATGGCCTCCTCCCAGTTCTAATATTGGTAAAATATTTCCATATCTAATAGTTGGAAATCTTGGGGGACTCTCTCCTAACTATCGAGCACTTGAAAAAAGGTGCTTGACCCAAAGAAAATCATCTTAAACTCCAACCCCAAATAATATATAAAGTTCTTGAAACTTTCCCATTCAAATCACTCTTCCGCATCCTCAGGCACCAAAACTCCAAAGCAGACAAGAAAGATAATTTAACTTGTCTCCTTAGAGGTGGGAAAATTGAAGTCAATGGTAGCCATGGTTGGAAAAATATCCCATGAGACCCCCTCCCCTCAATTATGTTTCATGATTATGGCTAAAGGGAAAAATTCATTTCTCTCTATCCTACCCCAAACATTAGGCACATGGATAAAAATTTGGAGGAGCATGTGCCATGGTATTAGGGCTCCAATGACTGATGCACCCCATATATTTATCCCACCACACACTTAGAGTACAATGAAGAGACAACACTGTGATATGAACCCTGACCTTTTATTTCAGATATCAATGGTTTCAATGGCCACTACAATTATGATCATTTATGGAGACTAGAGCAGTCTTGCATGTGGAATTAACTCTAGTTGCATTAAATTCCTTGCCTTTTCTCATCCTCCTACCATGAGCTTGTTAATTCTCAAGCATCTTGGTCTCTGCTATTGTTGGTGGTGTTCTGAGCAACCCCACCTATGCATGGTCATCATCATCTGGATTATCTATGGTGGCAGTCTCCATATTCTAGGTTGTAACTTCATTAGCATTCAAGCGCACCCCTACAAAGATTATTCTGAAGGAACTTATATGGAAATTAGGTTTTTTTTGGTGTGTCATCATCAATTAAGATTTGTAAATTATAATTTCTCTCTACAAGTCTCTGTATTAGGTTCACACTCCTTAATTTTGTACTGTAATTCTAAGTTGTCAAGAGTTTCTTTGGTTTGGCTCACTCCTTCCATTGTTGTAATTTGTGGAGTCTCCTCCACCCTTGGAACTAGATCAATGTCTCGACCTCTTTGTCTTCTTCTATCTTCTGCCTGTGAATGTAGTTGGTTTTGTGGCCTCTTGGACTTGGGAGTCTCTCATACTTGCTTTATTTGGGAGGAATTTGTTTTAATTAGTGAATTAGGCTTAGTTCCCATTTGTTGGGCTTGACTTGTCTTCTATAGGACTATCATCCCCTTCCCCTGGATATTGTCTGCCCTAGTTTCTTTTTCCCACCATCATATTCACTCTTTCTAGTGCCTCCCTTGCACCATGCAAGACAGAACAAAGACAGTATAAACATGTAAATTAAAAGGGAGAAATTCCATCAAACAGTTGGCACTTTGGCCTACAACAATTCCCTACAACAAATTAAGTCTCTCCAATTAGATACTGTGGAAATCAACTGGAAACTGCACCAGCAGATGACAACGTATATTACCTTCTTTAAAGAAATGCAAACACTAAAAAGAAAATTAGCTCAATAGGATGATGAGATTGATGCTCTCAAATAACAACTTGAAGGGTTAATGGTACACCACCTGACCAACAATGATATGCCAATAGTGGATCTTCAAGTCGACATGTGGGAAGATTATTATATGACCTCAACCACTTTCCAGAAGATCTTTCCCTGCCACCTTTCCAATTTTCTATCATTATAAGTGTGTTTTGCTCCTCAAACAATTTTGCAGAATCTATGTATGTAGTCTGTGAGTAATAGTCAATCTCTAATATAGCTATTTTTTAACCCCAATAATCTACTCTATAAACGAACTACAAAGTGATGAATCATTGTAACTATTTGTCTAGTAATACTTGAGTCTAGGCACATATTTGAATAACAAATCTTCTAATTTTTTTGAAAATTAATTAATTAATAATTAATATCATAACATGGGATTAATTATAATACTTCAAATTTCAAATTTAGTTATAATTATTTAAAATAGTCAAATAATTTATATATATGTATATTAATAATTATATACTTACGCATATGCATTTTATTTTTATTTAATTCCTCTATAAATAATAAAATCAATGTTTAAAACATTAACATCATAATATTTATTCTTATAATTTGAGGTAAAATTATTATTATAATTTCCAAATTTAGTTCAAAAATTACGGTAAAAATATGAACTTATTTTGGTTTGAAAATGGGGTGCTAAAGGCTTCTTGTGAGCTTACAAGAACCTCTCCCACTTCCAAAGCTTAAATATTCCCAAGATCTAGTGATTAACCAATTCTGGAATTAAATATGCTTGAAATTAGGTGTATGCTTGTGTTTGTCCTTAACTAACCGACTGCCTTTAGTTTATTTACTTCAACTAATATGCAACATGTAATAGTAAGATAGTGTAGCAAACATACATCATACACAAAGCGATAAGATGCAGCAAGTAAACAAACCATAAGACAACAATATAATATGGAGTTCACCCAAAACTCTTGGGCTACGTCTCCTTGAGCTCTAGTCAATTCAACTAGGCTATCTGGGATTATAGAAAGGTCCTTTTACAAGCTCCATGCTCAACTCCACTGTATTACACAGAAACAATGGGCTTAGAACACCATCTCATCCCTGGCTCTGAAGCTTTCAGGCTTTTTGGCTTTGGCTCTTCGGCTCTGGCTTCTATGATCTCTCTCTCGGCCTCTGCGTGCATCAATGGATCACTTGACCTCCAAGCGCCCCTTAGCAACCTTCCAGCAGCCCTCAACAATCTTTGTTGTTGTCAATTGAGCTTTCTGGTTCACTTGACCTCCAAGTGACTCTCAAAACTCTCTGCACTGCCTCAACAATCATGCTCTTTGGCTTTTGTGAGGCCTCTTCCAGCTCTGCGGCTTCCCCAGCCATTTCTCTGCATGTAATCACTCCTCTGTGGCTCTGCGACTTCTTCTGCTCCTTGTCTCTTCGACTGGCCATCTGGTTCTATGGCTGTGTGGCTCTTTCTGCATTACAAACACATCATTGCCTGTAAAACGCCTACTTGTAGCATGGCACAAGGATTAGGGGCAGTCACAAGGAATTGGGGGCCTCTTTTCAGGTGAAAACCTAAAAAAAACTATGTTTCCCAATACACAGAGATATACCACAAATACACAGGAAAATGCCTCATGGAGCGTTTAATCAAACTTCAAATATTATTGAATCGCCCCTAAAAACCCTTTTAGACCCGCCTTTTATGGTTATCGCAAGCCCACTGTTGATCTGCATGATCGTTGATCCAACGACTGACAGTTTGTTTTGGGTGGCTTATGTGCACGGAGGTTACCCGCCCGAACAGGCAGTTTTCTCTCTCAGCCATTCCATGTGTCGGCCAGTGTATGGGTTCGGGCCGCGCCCATTCAAAACCACTTACCGCTTGAGGCCTGCCCGAAATCCCACTTACCACGGATTTCAAAATTTATAGGGCTGCATTTATAAACCTTTTGGGTCTGCCATTCTATCGCAAATCACTATCACATGGCGTAATGGCCAAAACCCAAATACATGGGAAAAACATTGAAATTCTGAAGTTCCCGGACTTCAAATTTTATGCGATCAGGCCCATAATCCTTGTCGGGTCTAGGTCCTGATCGCTAATTCAATCACAATGGCCTGCGGGTCTTCCCTTTAGGTATGCTGACCACCGATCTGCCGATCTATCGATCCGTCGATCTCCCTGATCGTCGATCGCCAATATCGCAATCGCATTATTGCATTATCGCATGTCGCCTTGTTTGGGGTCCCGATATTAGGTGAACGCCTACCTCCGATCCGATATATCGGAGATCGCTAATCGGGGGTCCTTCTGCCTTTGCTTTAAGTCCTTCCTTTTGGCCTTTTGCGATGCGATTTCCTTAAGGAGCCTTTTAGGCCATTTTTAGAAGAAATGCCTCCTTTTCCAAAGGACAAAGGCAATCTTCTTTCTGCAATAACTTCTTCATCCAAAGTCCATTTTAGCCCATTCAAGTTGCAGTAGATTCAAAATAAGAAGATCTATGCAATGGGACTTTTTCCAAGAGCATCCTTGGACATTCATTTTCCTCTGTGAGGAACACTTCAGACTTAGAAGTCTATCCAGGATCCATTTTGGATCACACCTTCCCACTAAAAGAACTTTTGGTCTCCAAAAGACTGACATACTGATTTGAGCAGTAAATGAGAGTAACAACACCCTCTTCTTTCAACCTCCATACACTTGCCTTGCATAATGCCTCTGAACCAAAGCCTTTGACCACTCTCCTTCTTGGATGTGCTGGTCCTCATGGGAAGAACTGGTTTCCTCCTTGACTTCATGCAAAACTCCTGCTGAGATTGTCACAGAAGGTAGTTTGAAATTCTCTGCCTTAATCATTGATCAAAGGTGGCTCAAACAAATGTGAAGTTCATCTGCTTCACAAAATTCTCATTTGCACCTGTTTGACAAGCTGTCAACAACAACTGTTAAAAAAATAGAAATACAGACAACAATTGGATGGCCTAAACTCCTACTTCAACAAAAAAAACAGTTTTTCACATCTTGTGAACACCTCCATGTCTTACATCTGCATACAAATGATGGACTAGATAACAAGCCCACAAAACATGCCTTTAAAGCAAATGACCCTTCAAGTCAAGCATGTAGAAAAAGACCTCTAGGACTCTTTTTCAAAGATGAAACACTTCATCATTATCTTCATCTTGGAGACCAAGTTAACTTCTCCCAAGTCAACATTACATGCATGTTTACAACAAAGCAATCAACCCTTCAAGTTAATTACACATACATGTTCAAATACAAGAAAATCATTAGCATCCCTGTGTTCATGCACATCAAGCTTATGCATGCATTTCATCCTTCAACTTTCGCTTAACCACACTATACTTTTGAAGTTGAAATGAAATATAATGTTGCAGCAACAAAGTGAGTCTCCTACTCAACTTCTCCATTCACCTTCTTGGTAAATCCTGCAACTTGCATTCCATTAACAAAGAAATGCAAACATATGCATTAATAGACATGCAATCTTAATTGGATAAGAACTCTAACCATTTCTCACCAATCCCTTTCAATGGTACTACCTTTGTCTACACATTAGCATCAACATGTGAATCATCTTGAAACACATCATCCATGGAAACTTCCTTTCCATTTCTGCCATCTTCTCTTTCCACCTTCTTCAGATTTTGTGGAAGCATTGTTGGATTTAGAGTCCAACATTTTTCAGCAAGATGCTCTTGCTTATGGCAATAAGTGTAACACATGTGCATCCTCTTGACAACATGATTTGCCTTGTCCAATGGACCTTTGGCTTCTTGCATCCTTTCCTTCAAAAGTTTCCTATATGTGGTCATTCTCTTCCAACATCTAGAAACATTATGGTTATCTAAACCACAAAAGGAACAAGCAATTCTTTTCCCATATCTATGTGGAAATTTATCATGCTTTCCAAAATCAAAAGGAAGATGATTAGAACCAGATTTATGCTTTCTCTTTCACCTTTATTTCCTTCATGAGGAGGTGAATCAAATGAAGAAGTGGCTTCCTTTGGAACACCATCAGTCTCTTCAAGGCTGTTAGAGTTTCCACACCTCTCTGGTTCAAGTGTGTGCTTCTGAACACCTGCATCCTGCAAATGATGTTTCAAGCTATTTCATTCCTCCTGAATACAATCTTCACACTCTTGAGGTGGAAGACCTACAATGCAACTCCTTCTTGGAGCTGTTTCAATGGTCTTCATGGAAACTTTGGAACTCTCTCCATAAGTTTGTCCATAGCCAAGACCCAAATACTTAGGCCTTTCCTCAACTATTATTGGCTCAACAATACCCTATGCATGTCTACCCAAGCCTTTTCCTTCATAGCCCATCTTGGACATTAGCTTGGAACCTATGCCTCTAGTTTGTTTTCAAAAGAACCAGTATAAGCATTCTTTGAAGACAAACTAGAATGGTTTACCTCTTCTTCAAGCTGATACTTGACTAAGGTTTCTTTGGCAACAAAGAGTTGTGTCTCCAATTCATGCATCCTTCTCAGGTTCATATTTGCAATATGAAGTTGCCTCTCCATTTCCTGCAATTTGTCAGAAAGCAACTGCTTCTCTTCCTCCACGGAATTCAACTGCTCTCTAAGTATGCTACTCTTCCTTCCATCCTCATAAATTTCTCTCACCATATCCATCATGGTGGACAAGTCTTCATTCATGTCTTCATCAAAGACTCTTGTGAAGAAAGAAGAATTTGAGGATTCACTTGTAGAAGTATTCATTATGCCAATGAACAAAATAACTTCAAACAAGATTAACAAAGAGATTATTCAACAACCTTTTGCAACAAACCTCTTGTGCTTCAAGGATTGCCTTGAGGTCCTTTGGGATAGGAAGAATGCCTTCAACCCTTCTTCCTTCTTATCCTTCCTGGACTAAGCTATCAATAGCTTTCCCTTCACCTTTGCAAACTCAAACAATAGTCAGTCTACAAACAAGCATACAATCAACCTTTGACTGTTTAAACACCCTTCAGACAAGCAATCATTGCTCTGTCAATCAAGCATTCTGATATAACCTTCTTTGAAGGTGGGGTTAATCAATCTGAAGCTCTGATACCACCTGATCTGAAAATGGGGCACTAAAGGCTTCTTATCAAGCTTATAAGAACCTTTCCCACTTCCAAAGCTTAAAGAATCCCAAGATCTAGTGATTAACCAATTGCGGAATTAAATATGCTTGAAAATAGGTGTATGTTTGTATCTGTCTTTCACTGACCGATTGCCTTTAGTTTATTTACTTAAACTGATATGCAGCATGTAACAGTGAGATAGTGCAGCAAACATACATCATACACAAAGTGATAAGATGTAGCAAGTAAACAAACCATAAGGCAACAATATAATATGGAGTTCACCCAAAACTCTTGGGCTACATCTCCTTGAGATCTAGTCAACTTGACTAGGCTCTCTGAGATTATGGCAAGGTCCTTTTACAAGCTCCATGCTCAACTCGACTGTATTACACAGAAATAATGGGCTTAGAATGCCATCTCATCCCTGGCTCTGAAGCTCTTAGGCTTTCTACCTCTGGCTCTCGCTCTTGGCTTTCGCTCTCGCTCTTGACTCTGCCTTGTGGCTTTAGCTCTTGGCTCTTGGCTCTGGCTCTGGCTCTTTGACTCTAGCTTCTTTGAGCTCTCTCTTGGCCTCTGCATGCATCAATGGAACGCTTGACCTCCAAGCGCCCCTTAGCAACCTTCCAGTGGCCCTCAACAATCTTTGCTGCTGTCAATTGAGCTTTCTGGTTCACTCGACCTCCAAGTGACTCTCGAAATTCTCTATGCTACCTCAACAATCGTTCTCTCTGGCTTTAGTGAGGCCTCTTCTGGCTCTGCGTCTTCACCAATCATTTCTCTGCATGTAATCACTCCTTTACGGCTCTGCAGCTTCCTCTGCTCCTTGTCTCTTCGATTGCCCATCTGGCTTTGTGGCTCTTTCTACGTTACAAACGCATCATTGCCTATAAAATGCCCGCTTGCAGCATGGAACAAGGATTAGAGGCAGTCACAAGGAATCAGAGGCCTTTCTTTAGGTGAAAACCCGAAAAAAACCATATTTCCCAATACACAGAGATATACCGGAAATACACAGGAAAACGCCTCATGGACTATTTAATCGGATTTCAAATATTATTGAATCACCCCTAAAAAACCTTTCAGGTCCACCTTTTATGGCTATCACAAGCCCACCGTTGATCTGCGTGATCATCGATCCAACAGCTCACAGTCCGTTTTTGGTGGCTTATGTGCACAGAGGTTACCTGCCTGGAAAGGCGGTTTTCTCTCTCCTCAGCCATGCCACGTGTTGGCCAGTGTATGGGTTCGGGCCACGCTCTTTCAAAACCACTTACCCCCTGAGGCCTGCCTGAAATCCTGCTTACCACAGATTTCAAAATTTATAGGGCTGCATTTATAAACCTTTCAGGTCCACCATTCTATCGCAAATCACTATCGCATGGCGTAATGGCCAAAACCCAAATACATGGGAAAAGCATTGAAATTCCGAAGTTCTCGGACTTCAAATTTTATGCAATCGGGCCCATAATCCCAGTCAGGTCCGGGTCCTGATCACTAATTACAATTGCAACGGCTCGAGGGTCTGCCCTTTGGGTATGCCAACCGCCAATCTGTCGATCTGTCGATCCATTGATTTCCCCGATCGCCGATATCACAATTGCATTATTGCATTATTGCATGTCGCCTTGTCTGGGGTCCCAATATCAGGAGAAGGCCTACCTTCGATCCGATATATTAGAGATCATTGATTGGGGTTCCTTCTGCCTTTGCGTTAAGTCCTTCCCTTTGGCCTTTTGTGATGCGATTTCCTTAAGGAGCCTTTTAGGCCATTTTTAGAAGAAATGCCTCCTTTTCCAAAGAGAAAGGCAATCTTCTTTCTGTAATAACTTCTTCATCCAAAGTCATTTTTAGTCCATTCAAGTTGTAGTGGATTCAGAATAAGAAGATCTATGCAATGGGAATATTTCCAAGAGCATCCTTGGACTTTCATTTTCCTCTGTGAGGAACACTTTAGACTTAGAAGTCTATCTAGGATCCATTTTGGATCATATTTTATATAGATTCACTTAATAATTAGCTTAAAAATTGTGACAAAAATGTAAATTATCTTATTATAATACATAACAATCAACCCTCAAAGCTTAATTAAAAAATAAGCCTAATTAAATAAAATAATAAGATATAAAATGTGAAATTAAAAAATAAATAAAAAATAATTTTTATACTATGAATGATATTTTGATTAAAAATTCATTTATATAATCAACATGATATTTTTATTAAAATATTATTTTATTGAAAATAGTACAAACTCCTTCCCTGATGGAGGTGGTTCTCATCATGTCAAGGTCACTTCGTAGTGTGTTCTCCCCTCACACTTGTCTTCTTGGTGTAATGATGTGGCAGTGGGTAGTTAATTTCCCTTTGTTTGATATGTGTGTTGGTTGTGGCTTTAAATGCCCAAGTATGATGAGCGATTGGTTGGTGTACATGTTTTGTGTAGGAGGAAAATAATTATCCTTGTTATTTATTATTGGTTCCTTCCCAGTAGCATCTCCCTCCATTCTTTGTTTGCAGCAGTGGTATTCATGGGCCTTTCTTGGTCTCACACATACCTAACTATTCCTTTATGCATTGGTGAGTTTCTTTCAGATTTTCCTAGGCCTAAATTCTTTTGTATTGGACCTCAGTCATGAATGTGGTCAGTTTATCTTTTTAATTCTTGATTTCTTGAGAAATTATTTGTTACCCTGGTGGGTATTTTTTGTTAATGGTATATTTATATTTCAGAAGGACCTCATGGTTGAAGCTTTGGCCCTTGTCTCTCTGTGTCTTTTTCAATATGTACAAAAGGTTTAGTGGCAAGGGTTTGCTGGTGAAATTCAAGTTTTTATTAGAGGTATGGGCCTGATTCTAGTTTCGATGTGTCAATTCTCATTCTTACGAACTCTCTTTGGTTATCTCAACCTTGTGTTATGTCTTTGCAATGTGATAGTTTCAACTATTTTCTAGCTTTGGATCCTGTAGTGTGGTGTGTGGGTAACGACATAGTTGTTTTCAAATATGGGTTTAATGGTCATATATCTCATCATTTCTCCAGTCTTCTTTGTAGATGTTCTTCTTGTATTTATCCATAATGTTCTTTAGCATCATTCCTCATGCCTCCTAGGAAGAGAATGAGCTATAGAAAGGGTGGTGGTAATAACATTGGTCACAAAAGGGTTCACCCTTTTGCTTATGATTTTGTTGCAACATTTTTTGATGTTTTTCCTTTCGAGGTATGGAAGGAAATCTTGTTGCTGGAGGCGAAAGAGTCTAGGGAATGACTGTATCACTCAAATTTTGAATCAACAAGGGAGGATATCAAATGGGTCCCTGATCCTGGTAGGTTTCGGAAAATGAAACTCCATTTTATGAATTCTTTGGTGCTTCATCAATAAATGACAACTCTCTTGCACCTTATTTTTAAGGACAAACAAGTGGAGACCTATAATGGTTTTTCTTATTTATAGGACATTAAGAATATGGTAAGAAATCAATGCTTCTGCCTAGATAATATGGACCAATGTTTGGCTCATGTGGAAAGTTTTTTTGTGAATGATTCTGCTTCTAGTGATATTAAAAATCATTCGGATGATAGTGATCAAACACCTACTTTAATTTATTTGGATCATGACTAGTAATGGCAGTTTTAGGTATTTTTGTCCTCAATTTTCAAATATGTCCTACAACTGGTTTCTTCAGGACAATTTACATCTTATCTATGTTTTGGTGCATGAAGCAATGGTACTTTTTGTTTTTTTATGCTCCATCTCTTTTGGATTCTCTTGGAGCCATGTGATCTAAAAATGGGGCACTTAGGCTTCTTGTCTAACTTACAAGAAACTCTCCCACTTCCAAAGCTTATTTATTCCCAAGTCTTTATGATTAACCAATGCGGAATTAAATATGTACTTGAAAATAAGGTGTATGCTTATGTATATTTTAGAACTGTTTATGTGCTTTTAATATTCTATTGTTATGTTGATACAACATATGTATAACAGTAAACAATGCAACAATAAAACAAAACACACAGAACAAAAATTTAATTACGAGTTCACCCAAAACTCTTGGGCTACGTCTCCGTGAGCTCTAGTCAACTCAAGTAGGCTCTCTGGGATTATGGCATAGTCCTTTTACAAGCTCTTGGCTCAAATCCACTGTTTTACACAGAAACAATGGGTTTAGAGACCATTTTATCCCTGGCTCTGAAGCTCTCAGCTTTCTGGCTCTAGCTCTCATTTTGGCTCTCGGCTCTAGCTCTGGCTCTGACTCTAGCTCTGGCTCTTAGCTCTGGCTTGTGGCTCTGGTTCTTGGCTTTAGCTCTGGCTCTGGCTCTGACTCTAGCTCTTTGGCTCTAGCCTCTTTGGCTCTAGCTTTGGCTTTCTGCAACCTTCAGCTCTCTGGATTTTCACTTGAGACTCCCTTAGCTGCTCTACGCAGTAGCTTGTCGGCCTCTCTCCGCTCTCTGCCTTCATCTTGCAACTTCTTCTTCTCAATTGAGCTCTCTACCTCCTTTGAGGTACTTTTCTGGCTTTTTGGCTTCCCTGGTCATTTCTCTGCGTTCAATCATTCCCCTATGGCTTTGTGGCTTCTCTGCGTTGTCTATTCGACTGGCCGTCTGGCTCTATAGCTCTGTGGCTTTCAAACGCCTCATCCTCGACTAAAACCCCTTCTTGTGGTGTGGAATGATGATTAGGAGCTGTTACAAAAGGAATCAGGGTCGTTTCATAGGCGAAAACCCGAAAACTGAGAAGATTGCCTTACATAGAGATTTCCATAAAATACACTATCGGACACGTATTCCGGACGTGAAATTCCGTTCAATCACCCCTAAAATCCCTATCGGGTCTGCCATTAGGTGTTGTATCGCATTGCATTAGGGTTTTGGTCGAAATCCCAAATACACGGGAAAACGATGAAAAACCCATTAAAATCATTTTTATCGGACTTCAAATATTATCACATCCACCCTATAAGCACATCAGGTCCTCCTTGGGCCACTTTCATAGCTCCACCATCGATCTATGGGATCTCCGATCCAATGGTCCTCATTCAATTTCGGATGGCTTAAGGATATGGAGGTTACTTGCCTGAAAAGGCAGTTTCCCTATTCCTCCACCAAGCCATGCGTCGTTCATTGTCTGGGATCAGGTAGAGCCAGCCCAAAACCATTTACTGCTTGAGGCTCACCCAAAATCTACCTTTACATAACTCAAAATTTATGTAATCAGGCTTAGAATTCCCCTTCAGGTTCGTTTTTATCACTTTGGCATCTTTCCTTTGTGTTTCGGTTTTTACACCGAAAAGCATTAATACACAAAAAAGTCTCGTTAACCGGAACTCAAATTTTATAAACCCGTGCCTATAGAATCCATCGGGTCTGGCTATTACAAGTCATATGTATATTGGCCCCACTCCGTTGTACTGCTTCGATGTGATATTGCGATGCGACTTGTCGCAATCGCATATTGCAAAGTCCCGGGGTCTTTCCATATGGCATCACTGATGCCAATTTGCTGATCCGATCATCGGTGATCATCATATCGCATGATCTCAATCGCCAGATCCAGGGTCTCGATATTGCATATGTGTATGCCTATGATTCGATACATTGGATCGGTGAATTGGCGATCGGGGGTTTCTCCCCTTTCCGCTTAAGTCCGCTCTTTGACCCTTCTCCGATGCGATTTCCCTTTATAAGGGTTTTTTTTCCATTTTTAGGGGATTTTGCATCTTTTTCTAAGGAACAAAGGGCATCTTATTTGAGCGATAACTTCTACATCCTAAGTCCATTTTTTCCCATTCAAGTTGCAGTAGATTCAGAATGAAAACATCTCTACAATGGGGCTATGTCCAGGAACTTCCTTTGACTTTCATTGTCTTTTGTGAGGAACACTTAGACTTAGGAGTCTATCCAAAATCCATTTTGGATCATGCCTTCCCACTAAAAGAACTTTTGGTCTCCAAAATACTGATATACATATTTGAACAATACCTGAGAGTAACAACACCCTCTTCTTTTAGCCTCCACACACTTGCCTTGCATGGTTCCTATGAACCAAAGTCTCTAACCACTTCCCTTCTTGGATGGGCTGGTCTTCCTGGGAAGAACTGTCTTCCTCCTTGCCTTCATGCATAACTTCTGCTGAAATGGTAATAGAAGGTGGTTTGAACTTCTTTTCCTTGATCATTGATCCAGGGTGGCTCAAACAAATGTGAAGTTCATTTTCTCCACAAAAATTTCATTTGTATCTTTTTGACAAGCTATCAACAACAACTGTTAACAATAACGAAAATACAAACAACAATTGAATGGCCTAAACTCCTGCTTCAACAAAAGAAACAGATTTCACAGCTTGTGAACAGCTCCATGTCTTACATCTGCATACAAATGATGGACTAGATAAAAAGCCCACAAAACATGCCTTTAAACAAATGACCCTTCAAGTCAAGCATGTAGAAAAAGACCGTTAGGACTCTTTTTCAAAAGATGAAACACTTCATCATTATCTCCATTTGGAAACCAAGTTAACTTCTCCCAAGTCAACATGGCATCACATGCATGTCAAAGCAATCAACCCTGCAAGTTAATTACACATACATGTTCAAAAACAAGGAAATCGTCAACATTCTTGTGTTCATGCATCTCCTGCTCATGCATGCATTTCATACTAAGCACACTGTACTTTCGAAGCTGAAATGAAATATAATGTAGATGCATCAATAGACATGAAACCTTAATTGGATAAGAACTCTAATCGTTTCTTACCAATCCCTTTCAAAGGTACTACCTTTGTCTGCACATCAACATCAACATGTGAATCATTCTGAAACACATCAATCATGGAATCTTCCTTTCCATTTCTGCCATCTTCTCTTTCCACTTTCTTCAGCTTTTGTGGAAGCATTGCTGGATTCAGAGTCCAACATTTTGTAGTAAGATGTCCTTGCTTATGTCAGTAAGTGCACTACATGTGCATCCTCTTGACAACATGATTTGCCTTGTCCAGTGGACCTTTGGCTTCTTGCTTCTTTTCCTTCAAAAGTTTCCTGTATGTTGCCATTCTCTTCCAACATCTAGAAACATTATGGTTATCCAACCCACAAAAGGAACATGCAATTATTTTCCCATATCTATGTGGAAATTTTTCATGCTTTGCACAATCAAAAGGAAGATGCTTAGAACCAGATGTATACCTTTCTCTTTCACCTTTATTGCCTTCATGAGGAGGTGAATCAAATGAAGAAGTGGCTCCCTTTGGAACACCATCAATCTCTTCAAGGTTGTTAGAGTCTCCACAACTCTCTGGTTCAAGTGTGTGCTTTTGAACACCTACATCCTGCAAATGATGTTTCAAGCTATTGCATTCCTCCTGAATAAAATCTTCACACTCTGTAATGCAACCCCTTCTTGGAGGTGTTTTAATGGCCTGCACGACAGCTTTGGAACTTTCTCCATAAGCTTGTCCATAGACAAGACCCAAATACTTAGGCCTTTCCTCAATCATTATTGGCTAAACAATACCTTGTGCATGCCTACCCAAGTCTTTTCCTTCATAGCCCATCTTGGACATTAGCTTGGAACCTATGTCTTTGGTATGTTTTTCAAAAGAACCAATATAAGCATCCTTAAAGGAGTCTGAAGACAAGCTGGAATGGTTTACCTCTTCTTCAAGCTGATAGTTGACTAAAGATTCTTGGGCAACAAAGAGCTGTGTCTCCAACTCATGCATCCTTCTTAGGTTCATATTTGCAATATGAATTTGCCTCTCCATTCCCTGCAATTTGTCAGAAAGCAATTGCTTCTCTTCCTTCATGGAATTCAGCTACTCTCTAAGTATGATGCTCTTTTTTCCATCCTCATACATTTCTCTCACCATATCCACCATGGTGGACAAGTCTTGCTTCATGTCTTCATAAAAAAGTCTTGTGATGAAGACAGAAGAATTCGAGGACTCACTTGTAGAAGTTGTCATTATGCCAATGAACAAAATAACTTCAAAGAAGATCAATAGAGAGATTATTCAAGAAATCTTTTGTAACAAACCTCTTGTGCTTCAAGGATTTCCTTGAGGTCCTTTGGGATCGAAGAATGCCTTCAACCTTCTTCCTTCTTGTCCTTCCTAGACTAAGCTATCAATAGCTTTCCTCTCACCTCTGCAAACTTAAACAATAGTCAGTCTGCAAGCAAGCATACCATCAACCTCTGATTGTTTAAACACCTTTTAGACAAACAATCTTTGCTCTGTCAATCAAGCATTTTGATATAACCTTCTTTGAAGGTGTGGTTGATCAAACTTAAGCTCCGATACCACCTAATCTGAAGATGGGGCACTTAGGCTTCTTGTCTAACTTACAAGAGCCTCTACCACTTCCAAAGCTTATTTATTCCCAAGTCTTTATGATTAACCAATGTGGAATTAAATATGTACTTGAAAATAAGGAGTATGCTTATGTATGTTTTAGAATTGTTTATGTGCTTTTAATATTTTGCTGTTATGCTAATAGAACATATGTATAACAGTAAACAATGCAGCAATAAAACAAAACACACAGAACAAAAAGTTAATTAGGAGTTGACCCAAAACTCTTGGGCTACGTCTCCATGAGCTCTAGTCAGCTCAACTAGGCTCTCTGAGTTATGGCAAAGGAATTTTACAAGCTCTTGGCTCAACTCCACTATTTTACACAGAAACAATGGGTTTAGACACCATTTTATCGCTGGCTCAGAAGCTCTCGGCTTTTTGGCTCTAGCTCTCACTCTGGCTCTGGCTCTGGCTCTCACTCTGGCTCTTGGTTCTGGCTTTGGCTCAGACTCTGGCTTTGGCTCTTGGCTTTGGCTCATGGCTCTGGCTCTTGGCTCTGGCTCTTGGCTCTGGCTCTGACTCTGGCTCTTCGGCTTTGGCTTCTTTGGCTCTGGTTTTGGATTTCTGCAACCTTCAGCTCTCTAGCTTTTCACTTGAACTCCAAGTGACCCCAAAGACTCCCTCAGTTGCTCTGCGTAGTAGCTTTTCGGCCTTTCTCTTCTTTCTGCCTTCAACTTGCAACTGCTTCTTCTCAATTGAGATCTTTGCCTCCTTTGAGGTACTTTTCCGGCTTTTTGGCTTCCCTAACCATTTCTCTGCATTCAATCATTTCCCTGCGGCTCTTTGGCTTCTCTACGTGTCTGTTTGACTGGCCATCTGGCTTTGTGGCTATGTGGCTTTCAAACGCCTCATCGTCTGCCAAAACACCTTCTTGTGGCTTGGAATGATGATTAGGAGCTGTTACAGAAGGAATCAGGGCCGTTTCATAGGCGAAAACCCGAAAATTGAGAAAATTGCCTTACACAAAGATTTCCGGAAAATAAACTGTTGGACACGTATTCCGGACGTGAAATTTCATTCAATCGCCCCTAAAATCCCTATCGGGTTCACCATTAGGCATTATATCACATCGCATTAGGGTTTTGGTCAAAATCACAAATACATGGGAAAACGATGAAAAACCCATTAAAATCCTTTTTATCGGACTTCAAATATTATCGCATCCACCCTATAAACACATTGGGTCCACTTTGGTCCGCTTTCACAGCTCCACCATTGATCTACGAGATCTCTAATCCAATAATCCTCATTCAATTTTGGGTGGCTTAAGGATACGAAGGTTACCCACCTGAAAAGGCGGTTTCCCTATTCCTCTGCCAAGCCATGTGTCATTCATTGTTTGGGATTGGGTGGAGCCAACCCAAAACCATTTACCGCTTGAGGCCCGCTCGAAATCTGCCTTTACGAAACTCAAAATTTATGCAATCGGGCTTAGAATTCCCCTTTGGGTTTATTTTTATCACTTAGACGTATTTCCTTTATGTTTTGGTTTTTACACCGAAAAGCATTAATACATAGAAAAGTCATGTTTACTGGAACTCAAATTTTATAAACCTGCGCCTATAGAATCCATTCGGTCCGGCTATCGCAAGTCATATGTATATCTGCCCTGCTCCATTGTACTGCTCCGACACGATATTGCGATGCGAATTGTCGCAATCACATATCGCAAAGTCTTGGGGTCTTTCCATGTGGCATTGCCGATGCCGATTCGCCGATCCAATCATCGACAATTGGTGTATCACATGATCGCAGTTGCCAGATCCAGGGTCCCGATATCGCATATGTGTATGCTTCCGATCTGATACATCAAATCGGTGGATCGACATTTTAGGAAAATTTTATATGTGGCAACATCATGGTCTTTATGATTCTCATCCTTATAATGTCATTTTTACTTTAGGAGGTTAGCTATATAGGGTACAAAAGGTAGTTTTGGCTACTACAATTTCATTGATATTAGTAAAACAATGCTAAATAGTAACCTATCATACTACAAGGTTTTTCCTATTCATGGTTCGATTGAAAGGTGAAACAAAGGTTAGTGAAATCACCACAACCTTTCCATAGGGCCTATCTACATAGCAGAAGTAGGTAGATGATATTGTATACGGATACATATATATCTTCCCTTAACATATGGAGGTGTCTCTGCACAACTAGGAAAAACATTCAATTTACTTGATACCTGTAGAAAATCCTTGAAACCTTGCAATTTCTAGTGAGAGAAAAATGATATGTAAAAGACACAAATTTCTCTACCAAAATTTTGCAAAAAGAAAAAAATGAATAGGAACTGATACAGGAAAACCCATGTATACCCACAATATGCATGTAATATGCATATATCTATCTTTCCCCAAGAATTTTAACTCTCTGTCGAGTCAAATCATCAATCCTTAATGGTTAAGGCCCCTTTAATAAATCTCTGTAGAATGATTTATTAACTAATCAAAGTCTACCCTTCATTAATCCTATATATCGGAACTATATAACTCACCCTCATAATCCTTCTTATCATATGCCCGCACATATACCCAACTTCATTAAACTTTAATGTACCGCGCATATATAACTAAACCCCACAAAAGCTTTATGCTTTGGTTATTCACAGACTTAACCCACAAATCATCTATCGATGCCATTCCTATTATAAACCCTTTATAACAAAAGCTCATATAAAGCATACCTTTTTCACTTTTCCACAGTCTTTACACATTTCTCAATATAGGCCTTATCACTATCGCAATTCTTCATGGGTCATACTAACACATGACTCTTTATCGCATCCAAGATTCGATAACGCAATCAGACTTCAAACACTATACAACTATGTCTATTTCTTATCGGGTCCGCTATATCGCACTTCACACTGTCGCATATCGCCGTTGCTTAGGGCCCGGTACATTACCATGTAATATTTGCGATGTGATCAAATCACTGATCGCATCGGAAATCGCAATCTCACACCACATTTGCCTATGGCCAAGTTTAATTCACTCACGATTTAAATGTTATGATGCGGGATTTAACAATGACCCTCCACCGTTGATCAAAACATTTGATCCAATGGTCGACAATGACATCGCATGTCGCAATTGCAATTCCCTTAAGGCCAGTTCATTCACTCCTGTGATAAGTTGTGATGCGATATTAATAGGTCCATTCCATGCAAATTGATCCCATCCATTGATCTGTTAGATCCAATGATGCCTATGCATTAATGCATTACTTCTCGTCCATCAATTTACGTGGGTTTTTATGACATTTCTTCAATGTTTCTCCGTAGTTTGGTTATTTCAATGGTTCTTTGTCCTTCCACTGTTCCATTGCGCGATTCCCTCCTGAGCTTAACTTCGCATGTTATTTAACACAGTCCCTGTAGAACATTACTTTGGTTCTGCAATCGGTACCATTACGATCCTTTGTCTCATTCTTCTTCATTGTTTTCGCCGAACTCTGCCTACATACATATGATATACAAAATCTCTAATACACACAGAATTTATCATTCCATATTCAAATCACACACTTATACAATTTTGAATATATATATATATATATATAGATAAACAAATGATTACATATTGAGACTCTCCGTTCCTCTCTTGCTTGATTCTTCTAATTGGTGGCCTCTGTTTACAATCTACCTGTAGGCTTACAGTCACCCTCTAATTAGCTTGGTTATCTATCCAACCATCTAACCTATTTGACCTCTGACTTTGCCTTTTAGGCTTACATTTATACAAAGGGATTCTAAAACCAATTGACCTCTGACTTTGCCTTTTAGGCTTACATTTATACAAAGGGATTCTAAAACCAATTCTTGGTTTAGATCCATAAACTCCTCAACAGAATCCTAAAATCTCTTCCTCATCCCTGAAGATCCTCTCCAATCCTCAAAATCAGGAACTGACTCCTAATCTGAGTTTTACAATTAATTCTCAAATCCCTTAATCTACCAACTATCCTAAATCCCTCATATTCTCCTACATTCGAGAATATTTACAAATATGTCTCACAATATTCAATTAAATCCTATTCTCATTAAAATCACTCAAGAGCCTAAATAATTACATTAATTCACATTTAGGAAACCAACTTCTTGGAAACACAAGACCCCCTATGTCTTACTAAAATATAATGATATTATTGGGCTGAATGCTCCTGCATTAGACTCCCAAAGTAGAAAATATTCATGATCTCCAGATCATGTGTGTTCATAAGTTAAATAGAAAACCTCCAGGGTCCCAAACTTTAGTTTGTAACTGCCCAAATATCTTGAACCTTTGCTGTTGTTGTCTATTTTCTGTCTTTTGTTTCATCTTCCTCTCCTTGTCAATTAGTTTCATACTCTGATTGATCATGCTTCTTGCTACTATCAATTTCCTCCATATGAATTGTTTCATCATTAGTTGCCATAATTATTCAATCTCCGTTTCCAACACATCTTTGGACTGGTCCATATTCTGCCACTTACTTCTTCCTCTTTCTCTTTGTTTCAGATCGTTGTTGTTGTTGTCTACTAACTCTTCAATATGTTGTTTTTCTTCTTGAAGTTGTCAAATTCTTACTTGTTCTTCGTTTATTCTTGCTGCCTACCTTTCATCCTTACCCTCTTTCATAGTTATTCCTTTCTGCATGAAATCATGACTGTCCAGCATTCTCTTCAGCAATTGAACATCTCTGTTCCATGGATTAAATTCTTCCACATAATATTCTTCTTTCATTTTTATTTCGCTGCTCACCTGTACCACATTTTCTCCAACATCTGCAACTAAACCTGCACTCATAAAATCATTTTTAAAATAAAAACCTGAAGGCTTCTGCGCCTTTTCTTCCTTTGGCAACAATTCAACTTGTTTCTCTGATTATTCCTCCTCTATCAGCACATCAGTATGTTGTTTTGAATTCTCAGCAGAATTCTCGAGACCATCAGCTAGTCTCTCCTCCACGCCATCTGTTTCAATGATGCCTTTTTGTCCCTGTCCACTGTAGTGAACTTCTTCATTCTCATCCAATTCTAATTTTACAATCTGAACACTTACTTTTTGGTCTTCTAGCCTTTTCTCCAAAAGACTTAACTCTTGCCATAAATTTTCCATCTCATCTGAAATTTCTCCTAAAAGCTCTGTACACTCCTTGCTATCCTCTTCTTTGTCACAAGTATAGCTTCTCATTAACACCAATTCTTCCTTTTTGATTAGAATAAAATTCTTATCCTCCATCTATGTGATAGTTTTAGATTTCTATCCATCACTCTCCCTTTGGTCATTCAAGAAAATCAATTCCTCGTTATTATTTTCAATAGAAAATTTCTTATCATAGGACATAACTGTCTCATCTCTACTGAAGATATTTCTTCCACTAAGCATGAAATTAATGAACTCCTTTTGTTGTAATAACTCAACTTGATCCTCATTCGAAAGACAGTCATCATCATACTTTTCTTGGCAACTTTCAGCTTCATGCAAGATAGTTCCATAAAATGGTTTATCTTTTGTAATACCTGCATTCACGCACACCTTGTTAATTGTAAAAACACAAGATCTCGTGACCTCATTTGATGATTCAGTCACCAATTCCTCCTACTGTTCCAAGTCCTTTACATAAATTAGAAATACTTCAATGGTCTTCTCCTCAATCTCATCAAGTCCTTTACTCGATTGCTTGATATCTACTTCTTCTTTTAGAACAGAATTTAGATTTTGCCTATATTCTTCCTTCTTTATGTCAATATCAGCAAATTGTCATCCTTCACATGTTTCACCTGCAAACATACACAAATTTTCATATTTAAAATCATGTGATCCTTTGGTATCACTTGAATTTTTAGTCTTCAAGTCTTCATCTTCACCCAGAAATTCACCCTGCTCTAGTTCACAAATAGACACTTCCATTCCCATCTCAGCTTCTCTGAGTTTTTCCATCAGCCACTTTACTTGCCTCTATTGTAGCCTTCTTTGTAACTTATGCCACTTCACTGGCTTCTTCTTTAAAACCCAACCTTGTCTCTAGTTTTCCTCTAGCATCATCATCAATACATCGAGTTGTTCTTTCAGCTCAGCAATCTCTTTGTCAATTTCCTCTTGACTCATCCTCTTGCCATTTGCCTTGGCATCTTCCTTCTTCATATTTCTTCTGCTATGGTATTCTTCAGAACCTCTACTATGACTATTAGTAGAAATTTCCTCCTCCATCTCTATCTTCATGAGTTCCTCACTCATTCACTATGACCTACACTAAAGCCTCTACACTAGCAAGTCCTCCCTGCTGCCACTTACCTCACCAAGCTTTCCTCTGTACTCAGTCTTTTGGAAAGCACTTGGTTCTCTATCTCTGGAACCTCCTTTGAGCACTCTTCTCTGCTCCTTCTAAGGCTTCAACTCATCTACACCTTCTAAGAACACAATTGTCCTCTTGTATTTTAATCACCATACTTGGTTCTCATCACTTCTCCTTTCACTTAGAAAGCCTTACCAACTTCCTTCATTACTCATCAATTCTACCCACATCCTTTGTGGAATTTCCTTTGTGATCTGCAACAATACCTATGCAGTAACAAGTCTCCTTCTTGCTATATATGCCTCACTAAGCTTGAGCTCAATCTATTAGCATTTCTCTAGTTCTTTCCTCTGGGACCAATTCCAGCACTCCTCGCTCTAGATTGCTGCAACCTTCTCACCTCCTTATGTTGTCACCTGTGTGTCAATATAAAAACCACAGATTCTCCAATCTTCAAATCAAATCAAAACAAAACATGTCCTCTCACCTTCAATATCTCGATCTTGTTCCACCATCTTCTGTACTTCGAATGGATTGTAGATTGTCTCTTTCATCTGCAAGTTCTCCCAATATTCTTCTATACCTTACCTTTGTGTGCTTATTGTTTGTCAGATTAAAATCTAATCTCCTTTGCCTGCTTACACAACACCATTCACCTATATACACACCTTCAAAATATAAATCTGTTCTAAACTCTTTTAAAGAAATGTTCACACATAATTTCTTTGCGTTGCCTTAATACCAAATGTTTCAATTATAATTCTACTATGATACCAAAAGGACGCAGGAAAACCCGCGTATACCCACAGTATGCATGTAATATGCATATATCTATCTTTCCCTGGGAATTTTAACTCTCTACGGAGTCAAATCTTCAATCCTTAATGGTTAAGGCCCCTTTAATAAATCTCTATAGAATGATTTATTAACTAAACAGAGTCTTCCCTTCACTAATCCTATATATCGGAACTTTATAACTCACCCTCATAAGCCTTCTTATCATATGCCCGCACATATACCCAACTTCATTAAACTTTAATGTACGACGCATATATATAACCAAACCCCACAAAACCTTTATGCTTTGGTTATTCACAAACTTAACCCACAAATCATCTATCAACGCTATTCCTATTATAAACCCTTTATAACAGAAGCTCATATAAAACATACCTTTTCCGCTTTTCCACAGTCTTTACACATTTCTTGATATAGGCCTTATCGTTATCACAATTATTCGCGGGTCATACTAACACATGACACTTTATCGCATCCAAGATGCGATAACACAGTTGAACTTCAAACACTATACAACCGTGTCTATTTCTTATCGGGTTCACTCTATCGCACTTCGCAATGTCACATATCGTCGTTTCTTAGGGCCTGATACATTACCATGTAATATTTGCGATGCGATCAAATCACTGATCGCATCAGAGATCGCAATCACATACCACACTTACCTATGGCCAAGGCTAATTCACTCACCATTTAAATGTTGCGATGCGGGATTTAACAATGACCCTCCACTGTTGATCAGAACATTTGATCCAATGGTCGACAATGACATTGCATGTCGCAATCACAATTCCCTTTAGGCTAGTTCATTCACTCCTGTGATAAGTTGCAATGCGATATTAATAACTCCGTTCCATGCAACTTGATCCCATCCATTGATCTATTAGATCCAACGGTGCCTGTGCATTAATGCATTACTTCTTGTCCATCTATTTACTTGGGTTTTTATGACATTTCTTCAATGTTTCTCTGCATTTCAGTTATTTCAATGGTTCTTCATCCTTCCACTGTTCCACTGCGCAACTCCCTCCTGAGCTTAACTTCACATGTTATTTAACACAGTCCCTCTAGAACATTACTTTGGTTCTGCAATCGGTTCACACTCCATTATGATCCTCTGTCTCATTCTTCTTCATTGTCTTCATCAAACTCCGCCTACATACATATGCTATACATAATCTCTAATACACACAAAATTTATCATTCCATATTCGAATCACACACTTATACAGTTTGGAATCAATCTCTGTATATATATAAACAAATGATTACATATTGAGACTCTCCATCCCTCTCTAGCTTGATTCTTCTAATTAGTGGCCTCTGTTTACAATCTGCCCGTAGGCTTATAGTCACCCTCTAATTAGCTTGGTTATCTATCCAACCATCTAACCTATCTGACCTTTGAATTTTCTGTTTAGGCTTACATTTATACAAAGGGATTCTAAAACCAATTCCTGGTTTAGATCCATAAACTCCTCAACAGAATCCTAAAATCTCTTCCTCATCCCTAAGGATCCTCTCCAATCCTCAAAATCATGAACTAACTCCTAATCTGAGTTTTACAATTAATTCTCAAATCCCTCAATCTCCCAACTATCCTAAATCCCTCATATTCTCCTACATTCGAGAATATTTACAAATATGTCTCACAATATTCAATTAAATCCTATTCTCATTAAAATCACTCAAAAGCCTAAATAATTACATTAAGTCACATTTAGGAAACCAGCTTCCTTGGAAACACAAGACCCCCTATGTCTTACTAAAATATAATGATATTATTGGGCTGAATACTGCTGCATCAGAAACGGAATCAAACATAGAACACAATAATTTATTTGGAGAACCCAACTAGGAAAAATCCCTCCTTATTGTATTAAATCAACTGAGAAATATGATCTATTACAAATATTTTTCTTCAAGGTTGAAGCTTCCTACAATACTGATAAACTCCCCACAAGAATTTCCCAACACTTTAGAAAATAAGGCTGACTAGGAGCTCCTATTTCCTAACACAAATTTGCCTTTAAAAAATAAGAATTTCTCTTATTTCCTTATACAATTCCCAAGAGAATTTCTCTACTCTCTTATCAAGCTCTGCACACAAAAACCTATGTATACGGAATAAATATATATGTTCCTTCATTCAATCTCAATAGGCAATTCGAATTGCATGAGCTACTAGGGATAAATTTAGCAACTACAACTAGTTAACTGAGATTTAGTTGAGTTAAATAAAGTCAAACTACTCAACTAAACTTAAGAGCTCAATTTTTTCTCTATTCTAGAACTAGAGATCAATTAAATGATAGACACTAGATTTTGACTCCACTATGCAGCTAATTTTAGCCATCAACTAGTCCACAATGCGTTGCATGTCATAAAACTCAAATCAAATGATAATGAACTAGTGATAGGCCACATCACACATGTTAATTGATAACTAACTCAAGTATCTAGGAGATTGAATTTGAATTAGAATATTTGACTAAGGCACAAATCAAAGAAGCCATTCCTTGCTACAATTTCAGTACTCCCTCTTAGTGAGGAAGGGATTCTTAGAAGAACCTCATTCGCCTGGATCTATCTTCATCTCTACCAATTCCTCTATTGCTATAGTTTCTCCCTCTGAACCAGAAAGAGCCATGTATCTTTTGTATCTGGGTGTCTTCTTCTTTATGCTAGGAGCCTCAACTGTCTTTTGAGCTCCCTTAACCAAAACATCTACCCACTTGGCTCGAACCCTCCCTATACTAAAATTCTATGACTGGGTGGCTGCCTCCACTCACCCTAGGCTACAGTCCTTATCATCATCCTTCTGGTCAACCCAACTGCCAACTAGCTTAGATTGAAATTGAGATATTGGTTTAGGCTTCATATTGAGAACTTTATCCTATTCTCGCTCAACCACCACATATCTACTTTGAGAACTCTTTGCCTTGTTTCTCAAGGTTGCACATCCATCAACCTATAATTCATAGAGTTTCTCGATCCTAACCCCAATCTACTCGACTTGTCCTGAAGTAGAATTATTGAGGTAGGCATTCCCTTTGTTGAATACTACATCAGACCCTTTCTCTTCAAGGACTACTACTGAGACAAGGTTTTTCTTCATTCCTAGAACATACATCACATTCTTGAGATGGAGAAGGGAACCAAAATCCCTCTTAAAGTGCATAGTACCAACTGCTTTAGTCATGTATATGTCATCATAACCAAGCTCGATATAGAATTGCATGTATTTATCCTCCAAACTACTGAAGCATTCTTTATCCTCTATCATGTGAACTGAAGGCTCTAAGTCAATGTACCACACATTACCTCGAACTAATATTTCCATGCAAGCTCTCAAAGAGAAATCCAATTTGAAATGAGAAGAGATTGATTCTCCTCCTACTGTTGTTATATCATGCTTGTTGGTTTTCTTGTTTGGAAATTTTGTAGCATAATGTGCAAAATCATGACACTAAAAACACTTGATCTTGCTAATATCCTTCTTTTCCTTGCCACCATTCTGACTAGATTTGGTTTGACCTTGGGCATTCTTTCCCATGGATTTCTTCCCTTTGCGAGCTAAAGAAAAGTTATCCTCCTCTTTTTTCCTAGATGAGACTCCATTCCTTGTGTTCCTCCTTATCTCTTCCTCCACAATATCTAACCACAATCTCTCCCAATTAGGGATCTTGTTTCTACCATTAACTGCATCTTACAAACTCTACTGGGATTGTGAAGCCCAATAAGAGAAAATTTCACAAGCTATGGTGATGGAGTTGTCTCTTCAAGACCTCCATGTTCATCCTTCACTTGAATAAACCTGGATAGTTATGTAATAATGGGCTCATCCTTTCCCATTCGAATGTTCCTCAATTTGTTCTTCAAAACTAGTTTTCTAGCATCACTACTACTTTCAAACATATTAGTATGGCCCTTCCACATCTGGAATGGAGTTTGCTTCCCATGAAAATTTGGAACAATATGGTCTGTAACTCCTTCTAGGATCATCCTCCTAGATTGGTAGTTTCCTTCCTCTATTGGTTCAGTTGCTAGGGATATGATGCAATAGGTCTAGAAATCTTAGTATTGATGTATTCCAAAACCCCATTATCATCTAACAGAACCTCCATTATGTCCTTCCATGCACAAAAATTAGAAATCCTTTCCAGTGCATGCTTTTTCCTCAATCCATAGGATGACATGATTCCTGCACTTGTAAAATTACTACATTAACTGATCTTCTCTTCAATACGCTTTGAATTTGATCAAGGAACTCAATTTCTATCTTGTTTCCTGCTTTGATACCATGTAGAAAATCCTACAAACCATGCAATTTCTAATGATCACAAATTGATCTACAAAATACACAAGCTTTCTCTACCAAAATACCGCAGAAAGAAATTAATGAATACAAACACAATCACACATAGAACACAATAATTTATATGGAGAACCCAACTAGGAAAAACCCCACTTGCTTGTATTAAATCAACTGAGAAATCTGATCTATTCGAAAGAATCTACTTCAAACCTAAAGCTTCCTTCAATACTGATCAACTCTCCATAAGACTTTCCCAACACTTAGGCAAATAAGGCCTCCTAGGAGCTCCTATTTCCTAGCACAATTTTTCCCCTAAAATAGGAATTTCTCTTATTTCCTTACGAAATTCCCAAAATAATTGATCTACTTTCTTCTCAATCTTTGCACACAAAAAATTGTGTACAATGAATAAATAGATCTATGCCTTCATTCAATATCAATAGGAAATTCGAATTGTAGGTCCTATTAGGGCTAAATTTAGCAGTTGCAATAAGTTAACTTAGATTCAATTGAGTTAACAAAATTCAAACTACTCAACTAAACTCAAGGACTCAAGTCTATCTCTATTCTAGAACTAGAGATCAGTTAACTGGCAGACACTAGAGCTTAACTCCACTAGATATTTAATTTTATCCATCAACTAGACCACATCTCATTACATGCCATCTAACTCAAATTAACTAATAATAAACTAGTGATAGGCCACATCACACATGTTAACTGACAACGAACTCAAGTATCTATGAGACTGAATTTGAATTAGCATCTTTAACTAAGGTACAAGTTAAGGAAGTCATTCATTGCTACAATTTCAACAATACCTAGTGTTGCTTTATCTAATTCCCCAATCTATATATGCACTCTTCTAGAAACAAAAAAATTAAATGTTAGATTCATGAGCTCATCTAAAAGGTCCACATTTGTCCAAGATCCTCAATTTTCTAGAGCCCAATTATGTCGGCGCAAAAGAAGGATGGCACATGGAGACTCTATTTGATTCTAGATCCTTGAAAAGGATACTGGTAAGAAAAAATATCGAATTCCCCAAGTTGATGATCTTATTGATTAGGTTAAGGGTGACAAGTTCATTAGTAATACTCATTTAAAGTTAGGATACAACCACATTCCAATTGAACAAACCAATGTATCGAACAGAACCTTAAATCAAATATAAAGAAGGAAATTTTTAGTGGTTGGTCATGCCTTTTGGTTTGATTAATGCTACAACAACGTTTGTGAGGATGATGTATTATACCCTATGGATTTTCATAAACTATTTTGTGGTTGTATATATGGAGAACATCCTAATATTTACCAAAAATTGGGTGGAACATTTGCAATAGATTCAATAAATCATGAGAAACTTGTAACAACACAAGTTTTATTCCAATATGGAGATATGATCATTTTTGCATGTAGAGAATTGAATATGTGTGATACATCCAAGGAAAAATTTAGGGGATAAATTTCATAGATGGGCTAATTTTCCATATTTTTTCTCAAAAACAAATCGCAAGTTTCCAATTTTTCTAAAAATTATTCACCCAAATTCTATAGGATAAAACTATTTTACCTTAAAACTAAATAAAAATTTATAGAGACTATATAAAATAATTATAAATTTTAGTATTTTTACAAAAATATTTCCAATTTTTTTATAGTTTTCATAGTAGGGACTAGTAAGATTCACCTAAGTTTCTACACTTTAAAACAAATTTTGAATCTTACAATTTTCCTTTGATACATCATGGATGAGCATGGGGTGCATGTGGACCTAGCCAAGATCAAATTCATTCAAGATCTACTAGCCTTGATGACTCTGAAAAAACTTCATATATTCTTGGTATTTGCTAATTTCTATCGAAGGTTCGATTTAGGGCTCTCTCACATCACTTTTCCCTTAATTCAAGTGACCAAGGGTGGAGCTAAAGTAAAATTTCCATAGTCTGAGTCATAAGAAAAACCATTAAGGGATCTAAAACATCGACTCTTCTTCGGACCACTCCTTACCTTGTTATACCTTCAATTTTTTTTTATCTTGATACAAATGTCTCTAAGTTGAAGGCTCGAAAATCTCTGCCTCAACATCAGGGAAACCCACCAAGTTGGGAACTTAGGGCAACTCCTTCTCTGTTTGGAATGGTGGCTCCGACTAGGATTATGGGACCAATTTCCCTTAATAAAAGATATAAAAAAGTGGATGTGAAATATATAAGTGTGGGATTGATTATGTAAGTGAAACTAAGAAACATAAATATATAAACTTAAACTATTCTGTCTCGGGAAAGCTCTTTGTGTATATGTGACTTATAAAGATCTCAATTTAAATATGACAATATAGATTATAAAATCTTTTGTGAGGCTAAAACAGATAAAGATAACTAATCTAATTAAATAGTTAACTAGATTAGTTTTTGAAATACATCACACATATCATATATTCATGTTCACTCATATACTTAAGAGTTTTTAATTAAACATATTAGTAGTGATAAAGCTTAATCAGTTAAAGAAATGTATATGGAAAACACAAATACAAAAACCATTGAAATGATAAACTAAGTTTTGATATTCAGATAATAGTACCCTACAATCGTTAACTCATCTCATAAGTGAAATAACAGTGGTTCCTCTTTCTATTAATACTTCTTCAAGGTAAAATAGTGCAAACTAGAAGCTTTCTCGCATAAATTCTGAACCCTTCCTTCATAACAATGAAGGGGATTTATAGTTTGTAATATAAACATAAACCTAGAAAAGTGCCATAGAATGTTGAAGTGGTTTTAACAAACCATACTAAAATTAAAGTAAAAGACTATAGTCACTTGCAGTTAGAACAAATTCACTCTTCACTCATTTCCTCACTCTCTCATATATCTGTCATTAGTTCAGGTGGATGATGGAGTCATGCACGCCTCTATGCAGAGGATAACACATTGTTCAGTGTTGAAAGTAAATGAATGATTATGCTCATGGAGAGAAGTCTCACAATTAACAACTAATTATGCAGTTTGATTAGGAAATGCCAATGGCATTTCAAGTTAGTCTTGCCATAATTCTGTTACCAGTTTTACAATTGGAAACAATATGAGGATTTATTTAGCCGAATGATTAATTTGATGCGCACGTGTTGGTATTTTTCAATCTTTGTTACAACAATATCTTACGTTTACAACTGCGTTGTGGCACATGGCAGAAAGTATTAAGAAATCCTAGCTCAAACTGTTACTTTCTCCTTATCGACCCGAGGTTCATCCATGTTACAGTAAAAAAAAACTTTTATTAAACACAGAAGCAAACAGAATTGAAACATAACATAATAAAATCCCCATAAAACAAATGAAAACATATTTTCATTTATTATAACAACAACCCCCTAGAGGTGACAAATGGTGAGAACCATATGGTGTCAGAGAAATGGATATCAATAGTTTTAACAATGGGCACAAATGAAAAATGTTGATGGAGCAGATGCGATGCCATAATTAATTCCTTTTAAATAGTGTATTGGAGCCATAATCAAATTAGAAATCAACGATTTAAAACAGTTGCGACATGGAATACCCTGCAAACTAGCGATATGACAGAGGTGAAATCACAATTAACACAATTTAATATCAATATCACATCCATTTATTGGCGATTTCAAATGGTTGCTTATTACAAAAGCTTCGATTAAACAAACATGATATTGTGATGAGATCAAAGTTAATATAATATCAGGTCCAGATATCGGAGGTGACACCTAATTGGTGATCGAAGGTTTTGTGTGGTAGCACATAACAATAGTTCCGATAAGAGGATGTGATTATGTATTGAATCAAATCTATGATTATATCGAGTTCAGATATCAGAAACTGAAGATTATCAGCGATCAACAGTTAAGGGATGTTAGAGTTGTTTTAAAAGAGTTTCGAAATGAAACCTTTGATATGGCTAGCCTTTGTAATAAGTAGGGGCCATGAAATATAAAGGGAGGAGTGATATCATAAATATTTTGAGTTTTGAATAAGCGCCAAGGTGGGTCCTTCCTTTGGGCATCTGTCCATTTGTTGACTTGGAAAGAAACTACAACCACTTAATATAGTTCGAGACTTTGGATATCGAGGATTCTAAAGAATTCCCCTGATATCAAAGCTCTGATATATGTAAGAAGATAAAAAACAACTACAACCATTTAAACTAATTACCTAACAGCAGGGAAAGGAACAATTACTTTAGTGTGTGTCTTTAGGAGAAAAGGCTTGAAATGCTTAATGGATTTGAAGACTGCAAAGGCTTTCTTCTCAACCTATGATTAATTGAGATCAACTCCCTCAAGATTTGAACTAAACAATGAGATTGGAGCTTCAATTTGTTGCTCATTAGGTTTAGTTAACACTGTTGTGTAAGATTGTTGGGAAGCAAAAGTATAAAGAATAATTTTTTAATAAAGTCAAGTGTTGATAACGAAGGGGCATCAATGATTGATTGTTTTATTGCCTCGAATGCTTTTCTTTCAGTGAGTCCCCACTTGAAAATTGACTTATTCTTGATCATAGCTTGTAGGGGAAGTACAATTTGAGAGAAATATGGGACAAACCTTTTGACAAAATTAATTTTCCCAAGGAAGGATTGCATATACTTTTTGTTATGAGGCAAAGAGATTTCAGATATTGCCTTAATTATATCAGGGTCTAAACATATCCCTTCTTTAGGGACAATAAAACCTAGAAGTTTTCCTTCGCTAAGAGGAAAAAATGACTTTTCAGGATTTAAGGAGATTCCAAATTTCCTACATCTTTTGAAGATTTGCTTCAAATCATGCAAATGATTCTTCCTTTGTTTGGAATAAATTGTAATGTCATCAAGACACACTAAAACTGATTTCTTAATCAAACCTCTGAAATAAATATCCATGGCTCTTTGGAAAGTAGCTCCAACATTAATTAATCTGAAAGGCATTTTGTGATAAGCATATGTCCCCCACTTGGTCCTGGATGTGGTCTTCATTCTATCATTTGGATGTACAAGTATTTGATTATATCCTGAAAAACCATCTAAGAAGGACATCAGTTCAGAACCAACAATAGATTGTAAAATTTTCTCCATTGGGGGTAAAGGAAAATTGTCCTTTTCATAATATTTATTCAAATTCCTAAAATCAATACAAATGTGAATGTCTCCTTTCTTCTTTCTAACAAGTACAATATTTGAGACCCACTTCGAATGTATGTCTGGAAAAATGATTTTAGATTTTAGAAGCTTGTTCGATTCAGTTTTAATTTGAGCTTCCAAGTTAGGGTGGATCTTCCTTAGATTCTATTGAACATGCTTGACATCTGGAAGCATATGAATACTGTGTTGGATGATGGTTGTATCATAGGTTTTCATATCATCATACTCCCAAGAAAAAACATCCTTGTACTTCTTCAACAAATGAATGAAAGCAGATCTTTCATCTGGAGAAATTGCAAGGCCCAAGTTAATGTTCTGAGGCTTATGATCAGAACATATGGTTACTAATTCAAATCTCATGGTAGAACTCTAAGTTTTGAAATTGGTGATTCTTTTGAATCTATATTTTAAATCATATAAGTCTTCCAATTTGACTACAATTTTGGGTAAGTTATTTTCATCGGAAGACCTATTTTGCATCTTGTCATGCTTATCTTCATAAATGACTGGATCAAAGTAAGAACCTTCTAAATTTAAGAAACTCATAATATCATGATCATCATTAAACACATGCCTACTGGTGATATTATCTAGAATGGAGGGGAAAAAGTTTAATTCAATAGAAAATTTGTCAGGGCTAAAATCCTCGCGTGGAATGAGCTTAGAAGCAACCTTTGCTAAGAGGTCAGCACTAGAATTTTGTATCCTTGGGATGGGAGCTATGTGAAATGTAATAAAATGAGCAATGAGGTCTTGAATCAAAGACTGATAATGTCTAAGGTGACTAGAAACACAATGGATAGTGTTCCTAACTTGTTTAATGACAATCTTTGAATCACCAAACACTTTAAGGTATTTGATGTCAAGACTGATAGCCTTTTGTAAACCCTGCACCAATGCTTCATATTCTATAGTATTATTGGTACAATCAAATTCTAATCTGCATGAAAGCATAGTTTTCTCACCTTTAGGATTTACCAAGATGCAGCCAGCTCCTACGCCTTCGCTGGATTTTGAACCATCAAAATAAGGAATCCAAAAAAACTATCATGCTTATTTACAATGTTGTCTACGGTATTAATACACAAATGAATCTGTTTGTGAATAATTTTCGATTTGAGATGTAACATAATCAACTAAAAATGGATAAGTTTGTGCTAGAATAGTTCCAAAGAAGGATTCAAAATAATAGTTTCCAAGGATGTTATTTGTAAAAACTACTGATTCATTTTCCTCATCAAAATCAGTCATTGGTTGTTTCATGTGTTTTTCCCTATCAACACAAATTTGATTGGGTTTTCCATTGTAGGGAAGCAACATGCATGACCAATCATTTGCAAAGTAACCATGTATTTTTTTAGACTAGTCTCTACTTAGAATAAGACCATAAAATTAAGGAATGTCCACAATTAATATATGTATTATTTGACAAACCTTTGAATTGGAAGGTAACCTTATTAAAACAATATTTATTTCTCCTAAAACTTTGAATTTGTGCGATCTAATTGAACAATCTGAACAACAGATTTCTGTGGTGAGATATTTAATTTAAGACATACCTCATAAGGCATGACATTTGATGATCCACCATAATCTACTTAACAATTATGAACATTTTTGTTAAAAATCTCAAAAGTCAATAAGAAGGGAGGAGTATGAGAATTTTATCTATCTTTGATCAAAACAATATCTAATGAATCAATCTTATCTGAAGAGACATTAGGAGGTTTGATTTTTCCTTTTGAGGCTTTTGTAATGACAATAGTAGGTAATGAATATGTAGGAACTGCATTCAATTATTTAAATAAAAACTTCAGTTGATATTTTAATTTACTAACCTCATAAAGAGAAATATTGGATTTAACCTTTTTCATGTCCTCAACAATATTATATTCCAGAGTATCAAAGATTATCGAAGTCTTGGATGAAGAACGAGATTTGGAAGTAGTTGGAAGCGAATCTGAAGGAGTAGAGATTTGTTTATTACACTTTTGTCCTTATTAGGGAGAGCATGAGACTTTTGTTTTGATTTGTTGGAGATGAATCAACAAGTCCCTTACTTCTAGTACTTATTGGTAGGGCCTTTTATTCTTCTTCACTTTCTGAATTAGTTAGGATGAAATCCCATAAACCTTAAGCTTCTGATAACTCTTCTTCTTGGGATTCTTCAATAGATAAAGTTGATTCCTCCTCTTCATCATCTTGATCAAATTCAACATTTGATATAATGGCAGGTGGTTTTGATTGTGATGGATGAGTCCTTTTGAAAGGCCAAAAGGAATTTTCGAGGTTTCAGCTACTTTAATTTTAATTTCTACCATTTCATTTGACATTGTCTTTAGAATGTTTTGTAATCCTTCTAAGTCAAAAGGATCCTTGTGAGATTTCTTCTTGGATTCATCCTTAAAAGTAATTTTTTTTATTTCCTTTCTTTCATCGATGGCAGTTTTCTTTTCAAGGGAAAGTATTCTTTATTCTACAGATAGAGATTCTTTCATTTTATGAAGTAGAACTGTTTGTTAGCTCTATCTATGAACATAGCAATGTTTGAAGGAAGAGAAAAGATATACCATTCAATCTATACATCCGTCCCTAGTCTAGAAGTAGTTGGGATCTTATTTAGCAATTTGTTGAATTTGGAATTAAAATATTTGATTCTTTCATTTGAATTGGTTTTAAGATTTGATAATTCATTAATCAAAGTGACAGTTGTTTGATCATCCCCAAATTTCAACAAAAATTGTTCTTTGAACATAACCCAATTCGTTATTGATCCAGAAGGAAGAGAAAAATACCAGGATCCTACAAATCCTTCAAATGTGTATGGAAAGAGTCTGACAACACAATCCTCTTCGTTGACTTCATTCATATTGATGGATGACATGAAATTATGAAGATGTTCTTCTACAGGGAGACCATCATCAGGATTAAACTTAGGAAGCCACCACTCTGGGTGTTTTGGAAGAGGGTGTAATGGTGGAGCCATTTGTACTGCCCCATGAGTATTCCATGGTCTTTGGGCCATTCTGGGAGTACTAGGAGAAAAATAAGTAGTAGAAGATGAGGGAGATGATGGTGAGTGAGTTGTTATGGAAGATGTTCCTTAGTGCTGCTAATTATAGTTACACTAGATGATTGTGTTTGAGGTATGTGAATGGATGGGATGAGAGGTTGATTATAAGAAGGCAAAGAGGTAGAGGAAGTGGGATGACCAAGAAAAGGAGTAAGAGAGGAAAAAGGTTTTGTGATCTCACTAGTATAAGAATGAGTTTCTAGAGTAATTTTCTTTCTCCAATGAGTGGTTAATGGTAATTCAAAAGGTTTAAATCCAATTTTTTCACTCTAAGATCTAGTTAATACACCAGAAGATTGTAAGGATGATAAAACACTTCCTTTGGATATATCATTTTGGACATGTTTTTTTTCCAGAAATAGAAATTCCTTCTAGTTTTTTTAGCAAAGGCTGAATTTCAGGAGATTCAGTTAGTATTTGATAATAAGTTTGGTCAACTGACTTTGCATGTCTGATGTTGAGGAGGTAAATCCCCTCTGCGGACAGAGGCAATCCCTACTAGCCCAGACTAGGTCTAGCAACAATCATACAATGCTACCGCGTAAGTTCCTAATTGCAAATTAATAGACCAGTGATGAAGGCCTACCTGGATTCCAACACTAGTGCTTGTAGAAGAGGTGGCACTCTTGTTCCTTTGCTCCGACAGATCACAATCCCCATGATATCCGTGAATGGACACCTGCACATACAAGAAACGACACAAACACAAACATAAAATCCAGCATATGCAACTATATATCAGTCAGAAAGGATATAACTCATCATCATCACAAATAAAAATAAGAGTGGAACCATAACCAATAGTCGTTTATTAATAATTAGTCAAAGAAGAATACAACCAAAGTTTTGACGCTAGATTCTCCTTTGGCTAGGTAGTCAGCAGCACATTTCTTGCAAAACTTGTTGGGAATAGGAACAAGCCTCTCTCTCTTTGGTTATTGGACAAGAATCTCCTTACTTGGATTTGTCCTTATGGAAATTAAGCAGGCTCTTGCAGCATGAAGCTCTTGGAAACTTGACAATTCTAAATCTCTGGAACTAGCTTGCCAAGGAAAATGGACAAGCTTTTATAGATGGATGAAGGGGAGTTGGGATCATCCACAATAATCATGGGATTGGCCATATCATGAAGGAAGCTTCCATGAGAGGTGGCAAACCACTTCCTCTATATGGAAATCCATAGCCAAACCACCCAACTCAAGATAGATTCAGTCCAAGAATTTGTTAGGATGAAACTTCCGCCGTTTGTTTGTTAAAAAAAACCACTGATTATAGTTAGCACGGGTACGACTCTATGACAGAGCGCCAACTGGCATGCCCTCTTTGGAGGATTTCCCCCATTGGCGCGAAGGATGCACTATGGAACCGCGCCAATGGAAAAAGGGCTATTTTTAGGGTTTTTTAGTAGGATATGTCTTCAGGGCAAATGAAGCTCATGCTCAGAGGAATGCAATGCAAGTGTTTGCAGGTCATGTCATGTCTCATAGGTCCTAGAATGAGTCCTCCAAGATGCGGGAGAGGGGTAGCAGGGACGGTGACAATTTGTTATGTAACATCTGTTAGGCATTTTGGTGGGTTTTTGAACAAATTTAGATCTTGAATTAGGATATTTATAATGTTATCTGGAAATAGGTGGTGATTTTGAGGGAGGATGCCTCTTAGAATGATATTTTCATTTAAGAGTGTATCTTCTTGCCATTCATAGTCTAAAGGCCCTCCTTTTAGTGCCAAAAATGTTGAAAGTTTGAAACCATCTACCTCAACATCGGGGAAAACCACCTGGTTAGGAACTTAGGGTAGCTCCTTCTTTGTTTGGAATGGTGGATCCGACTGGGATTATGGGACCAGTTTCCCTTAATAAAAGATACAAAAAAGTGGATGTGAAATGTATAAGTGTGGGATTGATTATGTAAGTGAAACTAAGAAACATAAATATATAAGCTTAAACTATTATATCCTAGGAAAGCTTTTTATGGATATGTGACTTATAAAGATCTCACATTAAATATGAAAATACAGATTATCAAATCTTTTGTGAGGTTAAAACATATAAAGATGACTAATCTGATTAAATAGTTAACTAGATTAGTTATTGAAATACATCACACATATCATATATTCCTGTTCACTCATATACTTAAGAGTTTTTAATTAAACATATCAATAGTGATAAAGCTTAATCAATTTCAGAAACGTATATGGAAAACACAAATATAGTAACCATTCCAATGATACATAGAGTTCTGACATTCAGATAATAGCACCTGACAATTGTTAACTCAACTCATAAGTGAAATAGCAGTGGTTCCTCTTTCTATTAAGACTTCTTCAATATACAATAGTGCAAACTAGAAGCTTTCTCGCAAAAATTCCGAACCCTTCCTTCATAACAATGAAGGTGATTTATAGCTTGTAATCTAAACATAAATCTAGAAAAGTGCCATACAATGTTGAAGTGGTTTTAAAAAGCCATACTAAAATTAAAGTAAAAGACAATAGTCACTTTCAATTGCAACAACTTCACTCTTCACTCATTTCCTCACTCTCTCACATATCTGTCACTGGCTTTAATTCAGGTGGATGATGGAGTCATGCATGCCTCTATGCAGTGGATAACACATCATTCAATGTTGAAAGTAAATGAATGATTATGTTGGAGAGATGTCTCAGAATCAACAGCTATCTATGCAGTTTGATTAGGAAATGCCAATGGAATTCCAAGTGATTCTTTCCATACTTATGTTACCAATTTTACATATGGAAACAATTTGAGGATTTCTTTAGCCGAATGATTAATTTTCTGCCCATGTGTTGGTATTTTTTGATCTCTATTACAACAATCTCTTCCATTTACAACTCTGTTGTTGCACATGGCAGAAATCCTGGCTCAAACTATTACTTTCTCCTTATTGACCCTGGGTTCATCCATGTTACAGTAAAATGGAGCTTTTATTAAACACAGATGCAAACCAAATTGAAACTTAACATAATGAAATCCCTGTAAAACCAAGGAAAATATATTTTTGTTTATTATAACAGCGCCCCACTAAAGGTGACATGTGGCGAGAATCGTATGGTATCAAAGAAATGGATATTGGCAGTTTTAACAAAGCACACAAATGAAAAACGTCGATGGAGCGGATGCAATGTCATAATGAATTCCTTTTAAATAGTGTATCAGATCCATAATCAAATTGGCAATTGGAGATTTAAAACAATTGTGACATGACATACCCTACAAACTAGCAATATGACAGATATAAAATCACAATTAACACAATTTAATATCAATATCGCATCCATTTATTGGCAATTTCAAATGGTCCCTCATTACAAAAGATCTGATTAAACGAATGTGATATTGTGATGACATCAGATTTAATACAATATCGGGTCTAGATATCAGAGGTGACACCTAATCAGTGATCAGAGGTTTTGAGCGGTAGCACATAACAATAGTTTCGATAAGCAGATGTGATTATATATTAAATCAAATCTATGATTATATTGGGTCTAGATACTGGAAATTGGATCTTATTAGAGATCAACAGTTAAGGGATGTTAGAGTTGTTTTAAAAGAGTTTGAAAATGAAAACTCTAATATGGCTAGCCTTTGTAATAGAGAGGGGGCAGGAAATATAAAGGGAGGAGTGATATTCACAAATATTTTGAGTTTTGAATAAGCACTGAGGTGGGTCCTTCCTTTGGGCATCTATCCATTTGTTCACTTGGAAAGAAACTACAACCAATTAATATAGTTTGAGACTTTGTATATTGGGGATTCTAAAGAATTCCTCTGATATCAAAGCTCTAATATATGTAAAAAAAAACTACAATCATTGATAATAATAATGAACATCTAGGTCTCGGGGGCTATGATTTATTCATTAATCTAAGGTGCTTAGGAAAACTTACTTAAACAAATTGTAAATAAAAGGCCTATTAGACTTGAAATGAAGTAAACACACTCAAAGCCTACATGCAAATGCAAGAAAGGGTCTCCATATTTTTTTTTTTCTAAGTAAAGACTAATTCTATTAATAAAAGTAAAAGTACATTTACAATGTGGTCGAGACCTAAGAGGAGGTTCAGGATTGTCCAACAGGACAAACAAACAGTCTGAGAATTGGGATTTACCAGATACAAAAGCCCAGGGCTATATAGAGAGAACAGGCTAGAGTGATAGATCTCAGAAAAGGACAGATTATAAACTATGACCATACTATCTGAACTGCCCAGATATTCATGAGAAAACTTACATAGCCAAAACCTTGAAACTATGACAGAACTACATGCCTGATATAGAAAAACGTTGACAGAAGCCATATAAGCATAACAAAATGGATTGAAGAACAGAGAGAGGACCAAGGAAGTAGACATGACCTAGGAGTCTTCAAACAACAGTATCATGTTCCGGAATTTCCTCCTCCACGGGGCAAGGATAGTCCATCCACGTGTCATCCACATTATCCTTAAGAGATGGGTCGCTGCCATCTGGAGGAGCTGCCAATTGTCGAATGCTATCTGAACCATCCGTCGAGCGAGTAGAGACTGGGACATTCTGTTGATTGCCTTCTGGAGGCTTGGAGATGTCGCTGACATTTCCTTCAGCCTGCAAATCACCACAGTTGAACCCGAAACCCACATCTACCCCCTGCTGCGCACTACCCCCTGGAGACTAAGTTGAAGAGGTGTTCACAGCAATAGTGGGTCGAGCTTCTTCCTCTAAGAAGATTACCATAATGCTGGCCAAGAGAACAAGTTGATTGAGGCGACTGTGAAACGTGAAATGAGTGGTTTGAAAGGAATTGTGCGGGAGTGGCCTGCTGGTTTCTGAGGTAGGGGATGCCGAAGCCAGAGGAATGACAGGTGGAGGAGTAGGCTAAGAGCGCCCATGGCCTCCACGACCGCCACCTCAGCGACAGCTACCACGACGACGCACCATGGGCAAAGTAACAGGGCAGCTGGGAGGGGATGAAGAGCAGGATGAAGCAAAGCAGATGCTGGTGAGAGGGTGCCTGTAACACTTGAAGAACCAGACATTCAGCGCCATCTTCATAACACTACAAGGATGCAAAACCGGAGGTAATCGCATGGGGGGAGGCCAGGGGTAAATATTGACAGGGAGAGCTGAGGCCACAATTAAAGTAAAACCAGGTGAAATGTCTCGAACCCACTGCACATTCAATTTCGCATGAGAGATGATCTGTCGGGATTTAACATGAACCATTTCCATCCGAGGGAGGGCTTGGGTAGGTGTGTTGTTCTGCCACCTGCTGTACCAGCTGCCGCCAAGACACAAATCCATCATAAATTGAGCTTTAATGCACCCACATCCAGGTAGGGTCCCCATAATTTTATTATACGAATAAAATAAAAATTAAATGGGGGGTTGTTGAGTACTACAACAATATGCTATCAATGTAGTTGGCATTCAATTGGGACCTCTAATGACCTAACATAGTGGAAAACCCCTTGAAATTATTTGTGGATACCCCACCTATAACAAGGAGATGTAATCCATCATGTAGGCATGTCTATATTGGAAGCATCATATTTTGGATAATGAGACAATCATCTAGAATGATCACAAGCTGTTGCAATCCATGTAGACATATGGAAAGTTACATAATGATTTCCCTAAAAATGGTTCTATATTACTTGAAAAAATTCCACTTGAACATCAAGTGCAAGAACGAAAGAACCAATTGAATTATAGACTACATCATTTTCCCCTTGGTTGTGGTGTTAACCACCTTTGGAAATGATACTTTTGGGTGGCCAAAATTATACAACAATGACTTTGACTTCGCTGCTACATACCATATGATGATCATGTGAAATCAAGTTCTATATTTTGACCTCTAAGATGTTCTCTTGTGATACCTAAGCCACCTTTCTTTTCTTTCAAGTGAGATTTCCAAGATGATTTCAAAGGCATATTACATTCGAGTAAAAGGGCACCTCAGTGCGGTGAAGACAATAGTAGTACTTTGAAAATATTTCTACTAGCCAAGGATTCAATAAGATGTCATCGTGTATATCATATTGTGCACTACCCATGCCATTGTCAAACCATCCATCAAGAAGTAAGGTTTTTACACTCTTTTACCTACCAATTGGGGTTAGTCTCCATCGAGCACATGTTATGTTTTCCCTCCACCAATCATGGTCACAATTGTGTGTTTGTGGTTTTTTATTGATTCTCTAAGATGGAAATTTTGGCACCAGGCAAGAAGAGTATCATAGTTGAAGCCACTACTAAACTCTTATGTAAGCATGTTTGGGTTAATCTTACGCTACCTTGTACCATTATTTAAAATAGGGATAACATGTTCTTGAGTACATTTTGATCCAAACTAAGATTTCTAATGGATACCAAGTTGACAAAATCGACTTCCTTTCACACCTAAATAGATGGAAAAACATAAAATGTCAACAAGATAATTGTGCATATCTTTCACATGAACAAATCCAAACATCCATATGCATGGGATGAAGTCCTTCCATATGTTATACATAGCTATACAATATCCCTTTTTAACTCTATTGGTAGCAATCCCTTCTAGGTGTGCTTGGGGTTCTTGCCATTAACCCCGATTGTTGTATTTCTTCCCATTGCATTTGTATTGACGAGGTATTCACATGCTTAGGCTAAGGAAGATAGTGTAAATTCAAAATTTGTTTAAAATATATAGCACCTCCAATATTATGTTCATGATATCCTATAGAAATCCAATGCAAAGTACAAATAGTGATATGACTAGCATTAGCTTCCACATAAGTTTCAAGTGGGCGATAAGTTTTGTTGCATTTAAAAAAAGAGCACCTTGCAGATCCCCATACTAAGATCAAACCAATCCAATATTGGCCTTACACAATCATAAAGTCTATAGGTGAAAATAATTTTAAATTATGTATTGCCACTCTCCTTGGATCACACTCAATATTTAATGTGGAGTTGCTTCGATCATATTTTCCACCTCTATTAGAAACCCTTAGAGGAAAATGAGGAGACGATCCATGTAGAACTAAATATTGAATACATTAAACATGATATAGTGTATCATTTCATGGACATGAAGACAAATGATACCCGCTAGAAAACCATATAACTCTACTAGATTTTCAAATCATGGTAGATTTTTCACTAAGGTAAGTGGCTCACTAAGAGCAAGATTCAATAGAATTTTTCCCCTATGATGAGAGAACCTAATGAAATGGATATTATTTCTTCCTGAGGGGAGGACCATTGTTTTTCTATGGCACCGAAGAATATAAGTTAGGGTCTTAAAATATTTGACACAACCAACTCACCATTGTCCACATACCATGTAGTTTATTCGATGGCACCCTCAAAGAAATAAGAAATCAAAGCAAAATCCTAACTCTCCAATATCCTGGAGATATCATATATCTCATTAGAAGTGGTGACACCTGCAACCTCCTTCACCTTCTTCTTCTCATTATCTCCTTGCTTGTTTGGACACTTCGTGAAATGACCATACTCACTATAGTTGAAACAATTTAACTTAATTAAGTCCTTGTTTTGCTTTCCCTTCATCGTTGCTATGAGAACCATGTCATCATGAAAAGCCTTCTTCTTCGGATGAAGATCCTCATCTCACAATTATTCCTAAACAAAGTCATCCCTCAACCTATTCCAATCTGACAACTTTTCTCTGGAAACGATTCCTTTGGTGAATGGATTCCAATCTAGAGTAAACCCCTTCAAATCAATCCTCACCATCTCATACTATGTAAGAATCTCATCGATGGTGGCAAGATCATCTTGAACCTGAGACAATCTCATCAGATATGATGTCACTCCTTCACCATGTATCATCTTGGTTACTTCAACTTACCTTGCAATATCAATAGTCAATTCTTGTTCTTATTATGGAATAAATCCTGAAGAGCTTTCCACATCCCATCGGTAGTGTTCTTCCCATACATATGAGGTATTAGAGGATCCTTGACACCATCTAGGATGATTATGTAACCACCCCTCCAACATTTACCCAATTTTACCAGCTTTACAAGGTAAACAAGAAACAAAGAGTTACTATGACATGACTCGAACTCTAAGTTACAGTTAAGGAAGTGTGGCCTGTGCAATGACCACAAACTGACAACTCACAACAACCCTCAGGGCTAGAGGTTGCTCAAGGGCCAAAGAACCACCCCAAGTGACCAAACCTTCAGCTAGGGCTCCTTTTCACTAACCTAGACCCCCAACCACATGTATTAAAAGGCTTGGGTGTGGTTTAAGGCCTCTAACTACATGCACAACATTTTCTGAGTGTGGTTGTGACACAAATTATCTAGTTTAGAGGGTGCGGTATCGAGATTTGAGCCACAATTCCAGGTCATCCTCCAGACCACTGCCCAAAACTTCGCGAAAATTCTTAGGATCATATATGACATGACAACAAGGCTAAACATACAAACTTGAGTCATAAAATTGACCTATACAAACTATAACGAACTAGGAATTTCATCAAACATATGGAAAATACGTAAGCTACATGTCATGAATGCATGTTTGATCACAAGAGTCTGAGACTTATCTGAGAATCACCAAGAAGGTCTAATTCCCTCTCATAATAGCTACAATAACATTTGTTATTACATGCATTCATCAACCATTCATACATTCATTAAAACATGTCAAGAGACATGAGTAATATACGTCACATAACCAACATATAACCAGCAAATAACCAACATAGAAACCATGGAAACTCAGCCATAATATCACCAAAATAATCACTACAAATATACATGAATAAAAATAGAAGAATAACTCTTATTAACACATGAAAATACAAACAAAGTTAGGGACTTCTACGTACCACCCGACTAGAGATTGGGTTGAACCAAATCTCTCTTTCAACAAATCATCCCCACACCATATTCCACGCATGAATGTGGGATCTCATGGAATAAACCAACAAAAACAAAACTAGGGCTTCCATAGGCCAAACCACCTCAAGCCTAAACCAATGATTCCACCTCACAGTCAGACATCACTAACACTAACCAGATCAGTCTTTACCCAAGATTTCTGGGGCTCCAAGAACTAGTAACTCAACCCACAATCTTCTAGGGCTCTAGAGAATTTGTCCAACCCATCTCTAGGACACCAAGGGCTCTATAGAATTTTTCTTGTCCTAGGCTTGAGGACTAGTATCTCAAACCAAGTTGTTTCAAGGCTTCTAGAGTGTTTTTTCCAACCCACAACCATAAGGAGTTATAAGCACCAATCATAAAATAATCAAGTGGGAAAAACCCATAACACCATGGCTATTTAGGAAATGGCAAGGAAAGGATCAAAACATTATCAATTTAGAAAATCGTACATGCCAATGACAACACAAAACAAAAAAACCACATGCATATATCATGCATCCATAAATTAGTAACAAAATCACACATGCAACTTATTACCTGCAAACAAATCATGTTGTAGTTGTTGATCCACCTGTTCCCTTATGCTTTCATGCTTTCCTTTTCCTTATTTATCGAAATCCAATTTTTGCCAAAATTCTCCAAGCATGATTCAAGAATACTCTAAGTGTGCAAGAGTATGAGAGAATAGAAGAGAGCTCCACCCAAAAATAATCAAAAGGCTCAAAACTGACAAAAGTTGTGAACTGATCCTCAGAATAATTTTATCATTGAGGCCTCTATTTTCTTTATTTTCCTTTATTTTTCCTTCAATTTCCTCAACATGCAAATTTTTGATCTTTCATCTTCCTTTTCTCTTATTTTCCTTTATTTTTGTAAATAAATGCCAATTAATACCTCTTTGCTTTTCCAATGCCTTTGCCAATTTCCATAGCCATAAATTAATCACTAGTGATACCCCATCACTATGTTTTTCCCAACATTTAACTTGGAATACATGTCCCATGACCCTGGACTTATTTTATTTACATAGAAAATAAATCAAGGGCTATTACAGATTAACTTGGCCCTCGTATCCATCTCTTCGTATACTTTCATCTCCTTAGGGTCAATCGACTTCTTGATCTCTTTCTCGGCAATGTAGAAGATCTTGTTCACCATCAGAACCAACTTGATCCTTTCCTTACATGGACTATAGTTGGAAAACCCTTCTAACTTGTCCTCATATCGCATACCAACTGACAACTTTGACATTGTTATTATTCCTTCAACAACAATGTAACCAACTCCCTCTTGAGTTGTACTCATTGTACACACTCTAATTCTTTGGCCCTTCAAAGTATCTCTGATACCATTCTGTTTTTCCATGGAACTGGAGAATCTATGTTAGGGTCTTAAAATCTCTAACACAACCAACTCAAATACCACAAAAAACTTCTTTTCGCAATGGAATAAATACAACAATAAATCAACTAGTGCACAAATAGACATTTTTTTACAATTTTTTAACAACCCACCTTCATTATATTACCAATCTATAATACAACTTTCTAGGGCTCTCATACCATGGATCATGGACCTCATACAATCACTGATACAATAATACAAACTAGGGTTTGGTGTCAACACCTATGACAACCAATCTACCCTGAACAAGACATCAACTGACCACTAGCTGATGTAGTGCACTTCACATCTCCACTTGGTCCACGTACCTGAAACACATATGTTGGTCCTTCTCCTCCCAGTCTCTAGCAACATCACCTTCCTCTATCAGTGAATATTTCTCCTTTAGTTTATTGAACACAACTCACCAATCTTCTCTCTAGTTGATCATTTTTACATCAAAAAATTAACACATAGGGTCTTCTTGTGAATTGTTCATGACTCCATTTGTGAACAACTCCTTAGCTACCCACTTGTTGCTCCTTAGTCCTTTAAGCACAAAACTCTTTGGGACTTCTCCACACTATTTCCTTCTTGTGTTGCTCTAATGAAAACAAATGTAGGACATGGAGGCTTCCCTCTATCATTGTCAAAAGTCCTTCTCCAATAGTCAACTTAGGGTTGATTCATAAGCCCTCTTGGTTGCCCTTATTCCTTCAAGAAAAAAACCCTTAGGCTTCACTTCCTCTGCCCTTCTTACAACTATCAAAGTCCTTGAGAGTTTGGAGATTTCTGTGGTGAGGGTTTAGATTATTAGATCTCAGAGCAACCACAATATTCATTTTTGTCTTCAACGTTTCGAGTCAATCTCATGACCCATCATCAAGAAAAACTTGCTACGGAGAGAGGGATAAGGGAATAAATAGAGCTAATTTGGAAAGAGAAAGGAGGGAGCCAACCAACGTTTCAATATGAGAAAAACATAAATTAATGATTATTAGGGTAAATATACTTTGCTACATTAATTTTTTTTTTTAATTTTTAATATCTTGGTAATAATTAACATGATTAATGAGAAATTATAGCCAATTTTTATTACTCTAAAGCCAATAAAATAAAAACTAAATAATACAAGGTTTTATTAATTTAGATAAAGTTTAATTAAATTATCATTAAATTTATTTTTAAATTGATATATTAAGGTTTATTTTGGAAGCATTATTAAATTAACTATGAAGCAAAGGTAATGGATATATATAAATCATTTTTAGTTTAATAAAGTTTCAATTGTGTTCTTAAATAAATTAAGTTAAATTGATTTTCATTATATTTTGAGGTTTATTTTTAAATTTTTTATGAAGCTAATAATTAGGTAAAGGATTGAAATTATATCAAATTGTTTTCTCTTTTAATTAATTTCAATTAATGTTATTATATATTTACTTATTAGTTTTAATTATAGTATTAATAGTAATAATGCACTTATTGCTATTAATAATATAATTAATACAAGTAACAATAAAATAATAAGATATTAATGATATTAAATAGGGTTTTTCTAAATAATGACTAATGCATTGATAAGGGAGGCTATACTAGAAGGAATATAAGGGATGAAAAAAGGGGATGGGAAATAGTGAAAATGAGAAGCCTGACTGGGGGGTTAGATGGGAGATAAATTAAAGAGATGGGTATATGAGAAGGAAGGAAGGGAAGAAGGTTAGGAGAGGAGATATTATTGTGGGTAGGCGAATGATGGGTTGGGATTTTGAGAGAGCGGGGGAACCCAATTTCTGCTTATTTCTAAGCCCCCATCCCTATTGAGATTAAGAAGATGTTTAATGATTTCAAGAGCCTCTCACATTTTCCATTTATATTCATGGTTTTCATTAGTGATGAACTTCATTTCTTCAAGGTAAATATGGTGAGAGGTCTTTGATGAACGCTCTGTCAGTGCTAGGGATTTTACTCTACCATTTTTTATGTCTACACCATGTTCTTTTAGTCTAATTTTGAATGATCTTCCAGTTTCACCAATATAACAGCTACCACATGAACATAAGACCTTGTAGACACCTTTGGAGGTGATCAGGTTTGTCTTTAATTTATTTTAGTCTTCGTATGATAGTTAACATGGGCTTGAAAGAGGTTTCAGTATCCCTCTTTTTGAGAACCTTGGCGAATTTGTCTGTGACTCCTTGAATGTATGGTAGGTATGCTCTCTTGTTGGAAATCCTTCTCAACAGACTTATCTAGGGAATCAAGGAAACCTTGCTACTACCCTCCAAACATACCTTAATATGCCCAAAGAAACTATCCTAACTAGGACCTCGTCCACTAGCAACAAAATCGATTTATGGAGAATACATACCTCCGATTATAAGGACTCCTTCTTCTGCCTCCGAGGTCAACCCTGTGTAACTACAGACCTTAATTTCTTGGTCTTGTTATGGCACTAGACCATCCCACAACTAGACCTTAAACTACCTCAAAAATATTCGCTCCTCCTTCTACAAGACTTGTCCCATCTGCACTATCACTCTAGGTTCATTCGACCACACGAATAACTTCTCTAAGCCACAACTCAAAACCCAAATAGTGATCGAACCTACTTGCAATAGTTCTATCTTCATAACTGTTCAGAGAATAAAACCAACTTTATGCATGCACAAATCAATCCAGAATTTCTCTCAAACAACTCAACAACCTTCCGCTCCTACTCGGCCCTTCAACCTATCACAAGAAAAAGAAAACTAATCCTCTTTCTCAACTTTGGCCAGGTCTCCTTGGATGCAGCTGCCTCAGACTTCAAATGTATCTCCAATGATTCATTTCCCTTAGGATGTGGAATAAGGTTCCTCCTTGACTTCTATTTATATGCTTCTCTAGGGTTAACGACTAGCCCATCCAAAGGGTATCCTTAAGTCAAGGTTGACTTCAGTCTCTAACTATTTAGCCCACATGAAGCACAAAAAAATTGTTTTATCCACAATTACAAGGGATCCCTTGGTGCTTGAAGTAGCCCCTTTTTCCTCTAAGGGTGCTCTATTATCTCCAAGTGCCAAGTCATTAATATTAATCTTGGTTTCACATTCACAATCTTGAGTGCAAAGCCCACATCTTGGGTACTTAGCCCACAAAGCCCTTTTGCGATGCCATTTCCTTCACAACGCTATACCCTAGGGTTTGGAGTACCTCCCAAGCTACCAAACACAATAAGGACTAATCCAGGTGGATATTAATGACTACCCACATCTTCCACTAACTCAATGGTTCTCTATCTTCTTTGTCAATTTTGTATGATTTTTCAGCTCCCAAAGTTTTGGAGCTATTCAAAGGCAGTAAATGATTTTTTTAACCATTTGGGTAGCTAGAGGTTTCCATACCTTGGCCTTTACTGAAAATTGTAAGCCTCAGATAGTTCTTTCCAATGAGCTACTATGCACCCCAAATGGATATTTAGTGCAAAAGTTGCACCCCCGGGAGGTTGGTGTACTAACTAACCATTTTTGTGCCCATAAACCTTCTAGCAATTCATCTTCCAGGGTTAGTTCCTTGAAAGGTGGCTAGGGTTAGGATTATTTATTTATGTTAAAAATATAATCTTTTGACCTCTTATAATAACCTTTATGAATGAGTATAATTTCCATCTCTCCCTCTGTCTTTAGAGATAAGCTACTGCCATTCTAGATAGTTTCTATTCTACAATATTCTATTCTTTTTTTTAATTAATAGAAGTTGAATTCTCACTATTTACTATCTCTCTACTATACCTATTTTTCTATGTGTTCCATTTCCTTTGCAAACTTTCATTTTATTCTTTGTACAACCCATATCATAAAGTCAAAAGAGATGTTGTAGTTTATCTTGATTTGAGGAAATGATTTCTGATAACATTGTGGTGGAGTGTTAAGCCTTATATAAGTCCCATGTTAACCGTAAAACCCCTTATATAATATATATATATATATATATATATATATAGATATATAGTTATTACATTTTTATTGTTATGTCAACTAGATCTTTTCATTATTCTATTTAATTTTGATTGTACCCTATCTCTCTCTCTCTCTCTCTCTCTCACACACACACACACACAGGAGACCTATCCTTACAATCATAAAATATTTTCTGATACATTGTATTCGTCGTAAAATGACTTATCCCCTTTAAATTGGACTGTAATTATTGGTTTCATATTATTTTTAAGGCACAATCATAAAATTTGGTATTAGATTTATGGTCACAAGGTTTTATTACTTCAAATGTGTCATCATTGCATTTTTGCTATAAGTCTTTCCTAGAACGCTTCACACTAAGAACCTTTTAGAAATTTTAAGAGACATACCAAATTAACTCAGATAAAAATTTCAAAATCACATTTGAAGTATTGGGCATGTGGCATGTTATACAAGTTTTCTCTTAGGAAGAGGCCAAAAATCAACAAGTTTCGAGATAGTTACAATAACATTCAATTAGAACATCAAATAGACAAACCTGTGGAATTTTAGAGAAGACATATTAGAGTACTCAAAATGAGGAAGGCTCTAATTTCAAACATATATTAGGACAAAGTTCATCCATCTAGATAGTCTATAAATTAGGGTTTTTGAAGATACATAACTTACATTTGGAATAAATTTTGATTAGAAGATCTATATATGGTGATTCAAAATGTGATAAAAAGAAGAATGAGGACCATTATTATTTACTTGCATGGAACATAAGGGTGTTTTAAAAGTTACTTCACCACTTACATCTCTAGAGATCTCATCCATGACCTATGAAGAAATATAAGATGTTTCGTATTGAGTATCCAAGTTTGAAGGCCAGTTGTTACGCATGGAATAAAGGATGAATGAAAACAAGGAGTAAATTCAAAATGTCAAGGAATAAATACAAAATTCCATGACTAAAAATAAGGAAGACATAAGAAAATACAAACCATGTTATTATAAAATCTTCCTAAAAGGGATGTGGAGGTCCAAGGAAATTATGAACATAAGGAGAAGCATGGTGTTGAGACTTAATCACATATGAAGAGTATTTTATCACAACTGGCAAACACATATATTGAATCACAAAATCATAATCATGTTCTTTAAAACCAAGGTCCCCATCATCAAGGCTTCAAGTATTCATCAAGGAACTACTATATTGAAGTTCAATATGAGGAAGTTTGATGGTAACAAAATGTTGTCCCTCAATTTCATCTCTTTTATGGACAAATGCTAATGAATTCTGTGGAGGTTAGGAAAAAGATCCCCATTTAAGATTTCATGTTGGCCCTTCTATTAGAGGGGGAAACCCTCAAACTATCACAAATGCTAATCGCTCTAAGTTATCTAAAAGCAATTTTGTTAATTCCTTAGATTGTCAAATTCAAAGTTGATGATTAAATAAAATATGGAGAACTAAAATATCTTAGATGTAATATTACACTTAATCTATTATCTTTGAACCAAGGTCCCTCCAATGGACACCTTTAGCCCCCAATGTAGATACTTCAATACTAAATGATGTTAGATTTAGAAGGAAGTGTCAAAAGGAATAACATGAGTATTCCTTGGTGTAAAGGAGCTCAAATATATCTAATACTAAAGGGAATAGTTTGAATATTCCATTGGAAATTTGACTAGTAAAAATAAGAACACTAAATTAATAGAATAAATTTATTGCATATCTTAAAATAATAAATTCATATGTTCACTATAAACCTTTAAAAATATAATTTCCAATAAAAATATTCATCATAATATAAGAAATAGTTTCCAATAAAAATATCTATAATAATATACGAACTAATTTCGAATAAAAATATTTATTATAATATAAAAAATAATAGTATCATACTTATCACAAAATCAAACTCCAAAATACATTTAATCAAAACCCAAATTATCAGTTAACACAACACATAAAATATTGTATATTTTACTTTACTGAAGAACTTAAATCATCATGAAATCAAAGTTTGCAAATATTATAATTAATAAATATAATATGATAATATTACAGGAATTAATCAAAATAAGATTAAAATATTTACTAAATAATCAATTGGTCGGCTTAACAGCTTAACAACCCACCTGCTCCATATTTATCACACACTTTTCTCTTCTCTGTAAATCAGTCTTGATGATGAGTCTTGGTCTAGGCTCGAAATGTCGACTAATGAAAAGATGAACACTGTGGAATATCCGAATTCAGCAAAAACCACTCCACATAAATCTACAAACCAATATTATAATTAATTACTAGAATATTACAAAGGTTTATAATTGTATGGACAAAAACAATAAGGTTTTGAATTATATAAGAAGGTTTATACAAATACATAAAACTATGGACTGAATCCACAATGCAAGAGGCGAAACCACTGGCTAGTTGATGATTTGCTGTACAATTTGTCCCCTTGGGCTACACTCCCTGTGAATTATACTAATTGTAAATTATTCTTCAGTGTAGTAAAAGTCTAACCATTTTTTCTTTTTTGCTCTCAGTTTTATCGTGGAAAGTTAGTTTCTAAGTTTCTCGTTATATAACCATTTTTTTATAAAAGTTAGAATTATTACTTAAAAAA
>APFE030399579.1:124824-156525 GCA_000404065.3 Pinus taeda
ACTGAATGGTTAGTCAAGACAACATCATCATATTTATTTAATGTTTCTTAATATAAATTATTTAATAATCTTTAAACCTCTCAATATAGAATTTAAAATATAGATTCACAATTTATAAAATGATTCCAATTAAGTCACTAGGATAATTAACTTTCACACTAGAAATCACATTAACTGGTTGTGATTAAATGTATTTTTAGTTTAATATTAATGTGAGGTTAGATGGATCGAACAGTGCAAATCCCTATCAATCAATGTTGGTCATCAATATTGGATCAAGAAATGAGCCATGCTTAATTCTAATATGTAAGTTTGATAGATCCTAGGGTCCAACCTTGACTTGATCAATAGCTATAGATTATATCATGTTTGAAATAGCAAGGAATTTAATTTAAACATGCATTCTGATGGGATATCTAGCATACATGTGGCATTGATTTAGGAATGTAAATATCTAGCATACATGTGGCATTGATTTAGGAATGTAAACATTTTAAAATGTATAACCTAAACACTACCTTACTCCATTTTCTTCACATCAAAATGATAACCATAACGTTGTCATGACATAGCATTAGTTTTAGAGTTCCTATTGTAATACTTAGTGTTAATCATAGCAAAATTGTAGCTAGGCTACTCATAAACAACATACACATAAAATATAAAAGGGATGAAATATGAGCTATTAAAAACAAATAAGTATGCCATATCATGTCTCAAGTAGAGGTTGAGACATTTATAGTTGTTGCAAGGGCATCAAGAGAAGAAGGGCATTTTTCTCTAGAGAGAATGGCCTCAAGTCTAGCTAGCTGAAGGGTCATGTCCTTGTGTTTTAGAGAAATTTCCCTATGCTAAATTTGTATTTCATCCAACTACATAGATAATTCCCACTTGGCATCATCTCTCTCCAATATAGTTCTGCTGAGAAGGGCAATGATGTGCTAATACAACTTCATTGTCCATAGATACTGATTCTCCCTTCCTCAACTGTGACTCACATTTGGGAGCCACTCAGTTATTGAGGAAATAATAATAGAATCTATGTACTCATCCCAATCATCCATGATCTATGAGGATGCATGATCAATCTCTAGCACTACGTAGTTTGGGGTATGGGTATGATATTGCTAAGTTGTAATATGTGCTTGCCAATGGGTGTTGACATTTCCCTCTACCCTATATGAGGAGTTATGATGGTTTTTTGACCTCTATCGAGGAATTTTGGGCTAATCATGGATAGAATTCATGATGAGGGAAGAAGGGAGTGGCCATATATGAGGCACAAGGGAGACAAAGTCAACATGGCGGGGGTAGAGGCTAACTAAAAGAGGTAACATGAGTATGGAAAGGGCACTAGTGAGAGTGAAACAATAGGGAGGTAGCAAGGACTAGGAAAGAAGGGATGAGTGGAAGACAAGCATAGGTTTTAGCCACATAGAGCGAGGTTGCACCTTTATATCATCAGCAGGTGTGCTCAGAGTACCAAAAATTAAATAAGTATATAGAGTATATGGAATGTAAAACACAAAGATAGAAGAACAAATGGGAATCCAACTAAACCAATCTTATGTCAAGACATTTGAGCTGAATAACTTATGCTCAGTGCCATTGAAAGTGACTATAATGTGAACCCAATCAATGAAATATGTAGCCAAAACATAGATTTCAAAGCTCATCATCATGTTGGTGTTGTCAGCCCCAAACAACCACCACCCTCCTCAATTGAATATACTAAAACACAAGTTATTTTCCACGACGAAAACTAATGCGCAGATGAAAAGAGACCTTAGAAAGGGGAGGATAGGGGAGGCCAGGTCAAGGGGAGTTATACCTATCCCCACTAAGGATAGGAAACAACAATGTCGAGTAGAAGTAATATTTTTAGAGTGGTAAGTTTGTACCCTTTGTGAACCAAAACGAGAAGCTTTCTTCCATGTGCAAGCCTTTTACAGGTTTTAACCACCTCAGGAGACTTCAATTGCATTGTCATCTTGTGGAGTCGATTGAATGTGCAACGTTTAGTTGGAATCATGTTGAATTCATGTTGTGGCAAGGTGGTGTGGGGTGATAGTGGTAGGCTTGTCCCCCCTCCTTGTAATTATATTTTCACACTCTACCATGTTACCACCACGATCGAGAAATATTTTTTTGTACCTTCATAACTTTAATAATTTTTATAATGTCAAATACCATATTATTATTTGAAAGGGAAAGTGTGTCAATGTTTTAGTAGTTTATGAAGGACGTGGGATCAATTTATGAAGTATAAAATGTATTAGACAAATAAATGGAATTTAATATTGGTGTAATAATTTCAATTTTAGTTAAGTGGAAGTTTTATAACAATAATTATTTATTCAAGTACGATGGAGAAGGTGGATTAATATAACATACTAGGATTAGATCACTTCAATAATCTTATAATGGTATTTTAATTAAATATGAATGTGTAAAATATTAGAGGAAAAAAGAGAGATTTAATACTAGTCTTTGTAAAAGTAATAATGAAAATACTAACTGATACAAATTGGATCATTATATTGTTTTTCATCCATATTGATGCTTTCTCAATGGAAAAAATGGAGGAATCAACTCACATGACCATGTTTATCGACAATCCCAATTTGGAAAATTTCGAGTGAAAAAATTTAGGATCCATTTTGAGGCCTTAAATGAATACTTTTTGTGGTCCCGACCTTACCATGGACCTATATTTCATATTATCTACACATCCTTTCCAATGACACAAGAATCACCTCAATCAAAGCTCGTATGAGAAATCATACATCCCAAAAGTTGATTAGTTGAAATTGACCACCATAATTCGAGAGGATGCCATGAAAGCTCCCATTACTCATGGAAAATGGGCTAGCCACATTATAATGATGAAAGAGTCTCTAGAAGATTCCATATTATAACTCTATTGAAGAGTTGAAGGAGTCGAACCTAACCACTAGTAGGCTATTAGGTTGTGTTATAACCATGCCACTAGGAGGAAAATGGGTTCCATTCTTTCTAAGTGCATTTTTGTTCCATGGATGAGAAAAGTAACCGAAAGGGATAGGGAGGGAGCACAAAGAGAGTATTTGTGCACTGTAGTAGCCCACAAGCCATAAACCTTACTTATTTGTACTTGCAATGATTTTCTATTCAGAGAAAGAGAGAAAAGCAACCTCACCTTCTAGTTGAGTTTTCTCCCAAAAGGGTTTCCCAAGTTATATCTTATGTCAATAATGGTTTGTGAGTTTTTATTTTGTTTTCACTATTTCATGCATAATTATAATTTTCATGAATACAAAATAAACAATAATTTACATATATAGAAATATGAATAGAAATAAACCGTCATAGTGTAGACTTCATATTTTTAAGTATATTTTTATTAGATCTCTTGTGATGAACTGTCTAGTGGAATATCCACGACAATTTATGGATCACTAAGATAAATTGATATTTAATAATTTGGTTTGTATTATAGATGGAATACCACATTATAGTAAGATGACCTAGATATAATTTTTTTAAAAATTTATGTGGTAATGGTAACTAGAAGTCACATGTAATGTGTTAAGATGGGTAGAGGAAGATTTTAAAAGTATGATAGGAAAATTCGTTATATGCCTAGAGATAAGGAAGGGTGAATAGTGAATCTTGATAATAGAAAAGGTGATAAGGTTAAGGAAAGAAGGTCAAAGACTCGAATACATTTTGGAAATGAAAATATTTTAAAGGGTCATTTTGAGTTACAACATTTGATTCCAACTGGGGATAGTGTCTCCCTATGAGGAACCAAGAACTGGAAACCATGTGCCTTTTTTTTTTGGGCATGGAATCATTTTACCTCTAAACATCAAACCTTTTGCTCTCAATACTAAACTAAAAACTCTTGTTGTAAATACCACTTTCTAAATCCTATTAATACCCCTTTATTGTCAATAATGAACTGCAACTTAAAGTCAATGGTACTTTTTCCATTCAAACTAGTAATAAAGATATATTCCAAGTTTCATTATGTATGAATAACCACAAATAATATTGTAATACAACTATATGAGCAGGGATACGTACATTGTTGAATCCACCTTAGTTCAATAAATATGTATACCTACAAAAACTTCATAATTTCATGCTAGAAAGATCCTTCCTATAGACAACAAGGTTAGTCGAAAGTTTTAGGGCATGAAAAAGTTTACTTATGACCTCATTAATATAACAAAAAGTTTCAAAACACTTATATTTGCACTTATAGTAATCATTTGACATCCATCCATATCTAGGATACGATTACTATAAGTGCATTTCCTTCAACCTATTAATAAGAAAAGGTATTCTTTACTTAACACTGATAAGATTGGTTATTAACAAGATAAGACTTTGATTTTCTTATTTTAGTCTATAAATTCATTATTTAAGGTAATCAATCATAATTACTAGGTATTAAATGTAAAATTTTAACTATTCATTGTCTTAATTCGAATTACTCTATAATGGACTTTTATTTACCAATAACATTTCTTACTTAAAGTGTAAGATGGAGTTAAAGATGATAGAACATCTAATTATTGAGAAATATAATATATATACATATGAGAATTCACTCTCACCTTCTTACTGTTGCTACACTACCGAAAACCATTCATATCATGTGTGTAGTCACCCCAATATCATAAGCCCTAGTCTAATGCTAGTGGGCGTCCATAGCCTAATAAAAAATTAAAAAAAGGATGAAATAATATGTTTTTCTTCTATAACATGATGTTAATGCACTAGGTTAGTCAGCCTAGTACCACAAACATTGGTTCGCTACAAGTGAGTGTCTATAGCCCTAACAAAGGTGTCTCCATTTCCTAGTTACATAGGAAATATCTTATTTACTTATAACATAATGGGATGATGTATGGTTGTGAATATAAGTTAGATGTGCTTACATCATAATTATTTTTCATTATGTATGTCATCCCTGACAGTCTTAACTCTACCAAACATGTAAACTATCTATATTTTAATGTTAAGTATGAATATGGGACTTTGATTTAATAAAAATAAGCAATCTAGAGTTTGCTATCCAAACATCTTTAAGAGATGATTACTATAGGTGCATCCCTTTTAACCTATTAATAAGAAAAGGTCTTCTTTACTAATACTTCCCAAGCTCATGATGACACCATACATCAGGTAGATATCAATTACTATATGATTCTCATGAAGACTTACTAGAGTCGTCAAGGATAAGGTTTGACTTTATTTAAGGTTGTAACTTATTCATTTAGATGCTTATAAATTTTGAAACCCTAATTGTACCTAATTAGAGCAAAATTCAAAAGTTCCTAAAGTGTGTATAATGAAATATCTATACTAATGCTTATGAATAAGTTTATTTATGTACAAATTTATGTTCCCTAGTTTCACCAACAAAACAAAACTAACTAAAGAAATAAAAAATATAATGAATCTAGGTAAGTAACATACAAACTTCATGTTGTTTACCTCAAAGCTTCATAATCAACCCTAATGATGAACTGTTAAGTTTTTGTTGTGCTCAAGATGGTGTCATATTTGATATGCCTCTAAAAAATGTATATACAATTATGCTAATAGCACATTTTTGCATTTTCTGAAACTTAGTTCATCCATTGTTCAATTAAGTTATAATGCTTTGTATGTGTCTGGGATAGATGAATATATTTTGGTAATACAATAACATATTCATGCCAAGAAAAATTGAATTATCCCCTATTTGATTACTATGTTAAACTCTAATAAGATTGATTAGGAGATGAAGTATGAAACTCTCATTATATTCTTCAATGTGGTAGTTTGAAAATTGATCCTCGATAAATACAAAATTAAAATATGAATACTCCATCTCATACATCCCCAATGTGAAGCATTCTTTAATCAACAATCTCTTTCCAAATTTCAAACCATGCTTGCTTACTATCAATACTAGTTCTTATAAATAAAATAATCTTTGACTAGGAGACCTTGAAATTTGAAATTATACACCAAAAATGTTGATATATCATTTTTTACAAACTTAGTATCATATATCAAACTTCGTAAAATTATAACTAAGAGGTTAACATGAACTTGATTTGCTTACTAGTTTACTTGAATAAACAACTCTTTGCTTTCTGGGAGGTTTATAACTTGTTTATGAAATTGTGTTTCATATCTTCTAGAACAATACGAAGTTGATTATATTTCTGAAAATATATAGGTAAGTATTGATAATTTTTGTATTCAAGAATACATTCACAATATCCAACAATGTTATGGTTACCATTCTTAAAATTTTGATTTAATTCTCAGAAGAATACTTCAGATTTAGCCCCCAATGTTGATATTTCAATACCAAAATATGATAGATTTAAAAGAAAGAAATGCCCAAAAAATAACATGAGTATTCATTGATATAGATAAGCACAAATATATCTAATGCTACTCTGAATAGTGTAAATATTCTATTGGTAATTTAATAAATAAAAATAAAAACTCTGAATAAATTTATTAAATAAATAAAAATAGTAAAATCATCATGTTAACTTTATAGCTCACAATAACAACCATAAATCTTTAAAATATAATTTCCAATAAAAAATTTCATCATAAGAAATAATAAATATCATACTTATCACAAAAAATTGTAGTAATCCATTTAATCAAACCCTAAACTATCATATATCACTAACACATGAAATATTATATATTTTTCTTTTCTTAATTAAAAGACATTTAGGAAAGTCAAGAACAATCTTCATGAAATCAAAGTTTTCCAAAGCTTTATAGTTGTAGTTGTATAGAGAAAGAAAGAAGGTTCTGAATTATAGAAGAAGGTTTATACAAAGGTTTATAGTTATATAGGGAAAGAAAAAAGGTTCTGAATTATATAAGAAGGTTTATACAAATACATAAAACTATGCACTGCATCCACAATGCAAGAGGGGAAACCACTGGCTAGTTGATGATCTGCTGTAAAATTTGTCCCTTTGGGCTACCCTAAGCGTAAATTATTCTTCAATGTAATAATCCAACCCTTTGTTCCTCTTTTGCTCTCATTTTTATCATCTGAAAAGCTAGTTTCCAAGTTTTGTTAGGTAACCATTTTAAAACTAAAAACAATTTAGATTACTTCATCTCTTTTTAGATTACTTCATCTTTATGCATATTAATTCATCTATTTTAGATTACTTGATCTTATTAAAACTTCATCTTTATTCATTCTATTAAGGGTGATGGATTCTAATATCATTAGTATAAAAAAAGATTGGACATTAATTATTGGGTCAATGATTAAGGATTATTATTAAAAATAATATATGATTTTAATACTTTTTATTTATAGAATTATCATAGCAATAATGTTGGTATTTATAATCACTATATTAATTTGGATTGAAAATTAATGAGTATTATATAATTATTATAAATATAAATGTTAAAATCTAATTAATATAGATGCTTATTTATGTGTAAAACAGATTTTAAAGAGTTGCTTTTAGTGTGATTTTTTGAATTTTTCGGTGCAAGAATCCAGTGGAAAAAAATGAGATGAAATATTGATTTGTTTTATTTAAATTGTTTTTTTGACTATATATATGGATTCAGCAGTCAATTAACCCGTATGAGTACCTGCAGGCAGGAGAGAGGTCTGTGAGATAGTCAGGAATAACTGGAAGAGTATAGTTGGTGGAACCGGTGAACCATGCATTCTGGCATATTCAAATTTGCATATGGCAGGTTTGGTTGAGATGCAAAGGGAGAAGACTAGTGTTGGTGAAAGCACTTTCCTTGTTAAAAGGGAGTGTTCTCTTTTGGTGTGAAATGTGTTCAAATGGCATTATTCAAAATAGAATGGAACGAATTGGAAGAAGAATTACACCACCAATTGACAAGTCTGAAAAACTCCTTGGGCACTTGGATTGTGCAGGTTTTACCCATCAAACTTGTGATTTCAATAAATTCCTACCGGATTTTAGAGAAATTAGACCCAAAAAACTCACCAGAAAAACTTCCAAAAAGTCGCACCAAAGACAACTCGAAATTGTAATATGTATTTTGAATATAGTGTAGCATATTGTAGATTAATATGTTAGCGAATTGATAGGTGAATCCTTGATGGTGTGTTTTGTTGATGGAAAATCACGAGAAAATTTAGGATGGCTATTTTCTAGCAAACGGGAAGCAAAATGATCATGTGTGACATGCAATGCATTTGGGTGGCCAAGGTGGAGGCGACCCTAGAGGAGTGTGTCGAACCATCGACTTGGCACAAATTATTCGACACTTGGAGAGGGATAAAGGTGTCATGTAAGGAGGCCATATGGTTGGTTATTTGCAACATTTATTTCACGAGGGTGTGGTACAGGGAAGTCAATTTTGATCACACCATCAAACATTTTGTTGAGGTTTTCAAATCAAAAATGGAGGAGCATACTTGTGGGAGATTGGAGGTAGGGTGAATTTTCCCTAATAGGTGATCGTCCTGCATTTATGATAGGCAAATTATGTAAGTTTTTAGGCATGCAAAATAGAGTTTGAGGTTTAACACTTGGCATATGGTGAATGTATGACATAGGCACAATTCTAATTCATGGATTAACAAAGTCTCTTCGACATTGTTATATATAGACTCTCTTGACAATATAGGGTGGCAGAGAGCACCAATGTCTTTAGGGTGACACCATCCTATTATAACTCTCTCAAAGCATGCTTTGGTTGATTGTGTTTTCTATGGTCAATTATTTTCACAAGTTGTTTCCATTTCCATCTTCAGACCACAGGTTCTGGTGAGCTATCAACCCAATTTCCTTGGAGCTACTACATTCAAGTCAAAATATTGCTATATGTTTCAATTATCTTTGTGACTAGCGTCTAACGATTATTCATTAGTTTATTTGGGCCTGGGGTGCTCATGCGGTTAGTCTAGGTCATTTAAATGCATATGGTCTATCTTTGTTCCATGTTCTTTGTGTTCCATCCCAATTCAAGTTATGGTGTTGGATATTGTCATGGGTGGTGGTTACTTTGGGTAGTTTTCTCTCTATAATTTTCACTCAAACCTTGTTATCGAAAGGGTTGTGGGGTCAAGGGAAGCCATTAAGTGTTTTTTGTGTGTTTTCAACACACTTCCTCATCCAGGCTTTCTTTTGAGTTGCTCATGGTACTCCCGTAAGCCAATTTACAATTTCTCGAACCTTCGGGCATATCTTTTAACTACCTAGTATTGGTTGTCGGTGTATGGTACAATGGTTCATTTTCGATTTGGTTTTAATAGCATTTTCGTTCAAATTGTCCAAGGGTATTTATGACTTCTCCAGAGGATAAATCATCTTTAGTTTTGAACTCTATTTGGTGTAGTGTATCGTTTGGCCGAAACATTGATTGTTATAGGTACTTGGACGATATCTATATTGGGTCCTTCTCACAACTATCTACGTTTTGGTTTGTGGTAATTTGGAGATTGGTATCACAACGTTACCTAGTCGTTCATAAAAAATTCTATTATGTATTGTCCCAATTTTTTTTGCGAATATTTATTGCAGGTTTTCGTGTCTAATGGCACCATGACAACTACTCATCAGTCGAAGGGGAGGCTCATCTGCGGCGTCCTCATCCAGAAAATGATGTCTCTTTGGTTGGGAGTCATTGGAAAATTTCTTTGATTTTGTGTCTCTGGAGGTTCAAAGGGAAATTTGATCCTTGGAATCAAAAGAGTTTGGTGAAAGACTGTACCATTCAGATTTTGAAGTATGTGAAAGGAAAGCAAAGTGGGTACCACACCCAGGTAAATGGAGAAAGTGCAGGCTATATCTCTTGCACTCAATATTTTCATACAGATAGATGGAATCTTTGCTCCACATGGTGTTGAGAGACAAATAGGTTGATAATTATAAGCTATTTGTGGGTCAGGAGGAACTGAAAAGGATAATTCAGGATATCAGATATGATATGGATGACATTGTGGTTTGTTTGAATAAAATTGAGCGTTACAACAATTTAGATTCAGATATTGATTCCATAGCACCCCTAAATGGAGAAGTGATCATTAGTGGTACACCAGTCAATATGGTTAGTGGAAATTCTTCTCCAAACCAACCAGTTATCATTCTTGATAAATGATTCCACCTATGCTTTTATGTTATACAGAGTTCATCTCATGTGTATTTAATGTTTTGTTGCTACTTTACATTGTGTTTGTTCTATCACCTTAGCATGTTGATTTTTTCCAATGGTCATCAGTAGTGTAGTCAATACTTCAAATTTCCAACAACTATTGTATTTTCTGCATGTCTAGACAATTGTTGGGACTATACACACTAAATTCTTGATGTTTGATGAAAAATTATGTCAGTAACTCTTGGGCTTGTGAGGTTAGTAGTTTTTGGAATGATTGACAAGGTCAACATAATGTTACAAAGAACAATAGTTGTATTTTTGTTTTTTGAATATCAATAGAAATCTTGGTTGGATATTACAAAAAAAAGAACATAATGTAGCATATAATATAATATATATTGATATGATATGATATGATATCCAATTGTAGGGTCACAAGCAAGCTAGACACTAAATTGGTGTATGAGACCTCCTTATTTGTGGGATAAGGGACCTACCTCCACGCAACAATTTGACTATTAAAATCTACAAAAATATACATACTATACCCTCTCTGGTCTTGCACCTATAACCTTTTATGAGGAAACACATGCTCTTAACAATTAAACCCACTCAAATTGTATTCTCACACATATAATAAACATTTAATATGATATATATGTAAAATGTTAATACATATATATGACCATAAAATCCATTTAATCTTTTCATTGCTTTACTTTACCTTTATTTTTTTGTTCATTAGATATTAATGTTTTTCTAAGAATCTTCTCTTGTATTTACTGCACAATTTGCTAAATCTCATAGATAGTTTGATATTTGAGTTTTTTCAAGGGGGGAAGTGCATCCCCGTTGAAGAAGCAATATTTACACATATTCGCCGAAGCGAGCATATACAACAGCCGAAGCTGCGAAGCGAAATTGAATACGGAGCTGCAGAGCAGCGTTACATACACCGTGAGTCGAATCCGACCAGGGAGGCTATAAACGACCATCCCTAACCACTTGGAACAACGACCACGTGTAATTTTATATTTGAGTTTGGTTTATTATATTATAGATAATAAATAATATAATTACAAAAACATTTTTATTTACTTGACTCATCGTTTTTTCTTAAAATAAAATATTTGGGATTGATAATGATATTAAACTGTTTTTATTTACTTGACTCATCGTTTTTTTCTTAAAATTAAATATTGGATAAAATTTAAAATGATAGTGTCGACCAATGGTTCATATTGGGATTGAAAATGATATTTAAGTTTAATATGAATTGGAGAGTTAGAATTATTATTTTTGGATAAAGATTATGCCTATCACATGCTAAATTGCAGTGTTTTTACGTTTATGTTGGTTTCCGATATACTTTTCACGACACATGGTGACAATCCTATAGTTGTAATTTTGTTTTCTATTTTAGTTAATTCTGTTTTTTCTTTTTAAGTTTTCTTTGTTTTTAGATTTTTTTAAGTTAGGTTCTTCACCTCTTTCCTTTTATAACTATTCATTAAAAATAGAAGCTAGAGTTGTGAGTATTAGATAATGATATTATTATTTTAGTGAAATGTTTTAATGACCCATATTATATTATATAATATATAATATATATATTTATAGAGTTTAATATATTTTAAATATAATGATATAAAAAAATTTATTGAAAGATGAAAATTATATATTTTCTATAATAAATTTAATTTGTCTAAGAGGAAATATAATTTCAAGATTAATTTTTTGTTCATAAATTTTGTATATTTATATATAATTTAGTCATTTAAGTTAATCTAATCATTATATTTTTATTAAAATAATTTATTAAATAAATTATTAATAGATATTCAAAATTAAAATAATTTATTAAATAAATTATTAATAGATATTCAAAATTAGCATTATATTTGTTTTGTTTTGTTTTTTGTTTTTTGTTTTGTTTTGTTTTGTTTTTTTTTTTATATCATTTTTTTATCATGGTGAATCAGTGATTTATTGGCGTAATCTAAGTGATGCCCAAGATCAAATCTAGCAACTGCCACTATAACGCAAGAGTATATCTAATAGCTCGTAAGCCATATATACCAAGAATTTATGACTTAGCAAGAGTTGAGACTCCACGAGGGTTGGGGAGCCTACTCCTTGATCTTTATCACAATGGGCCAAAGATGCTCCCTCATGGGATTTGAAACTAGGTGGAGGGGATAACATACCATTTCACTAACTACTCAGTCACCCCACGAGGAGACAAAAATTATCATTATAGTTAGAACTAACATGTATAAATAGAATTGACCATTTATGTGTCATGTAATTTACTTATTCCTTCTTGGATGCAATGACGATATATGGAAAGGGGTTGGGGGGGGGGGGGAATACCACTGCCCCACCAAGCCAAGTGGTTGAGGGATGTGGCAACACACCCCTATAATCGTGTCTTATTAATGTCTCTTTCGAAGATACATCATGTGATTGCATCACTAGACACCTGAACGACTATGAACTATGCCACTGGCATTGATTACTAGCTACCTCAATAGGCCTACCATGGCTTGGTTCATGTGAAATCTAACTACATTATCATGTAATTCACTCCCTCCCTCCTGATGTTATTACTCCCTCTCAGGTGGTCTAGGTTTTTTCTTTCCTTGTTTATCATCCCCTCATAGTACTTTTATAATTCGCTTTGTGGGCGCTAGCCAACCCACTTTTATGAGCTAATTGTCTAGGACTAGTCATTTTAATCTAGAATCTCAGTTATCATTCCACAATTGAAAGTTTAACTTTCATTGGATAGATACGTCTAGGTTTTGTGCATTTGGTTCCATGGTATACTAAGTTATTATTGCAGTTTCCCTCTCCAACTTGAATTACAGTGCATGTAGTGGATTTTGAAGAAAGTTTTCAGAGCAGGGTCATTGAAATTTTTTCTAGGTATTGGATATCCTTGTTGATCATTTGTATTATCTATGGTTTGCACTCCTTCCATAGTATTGTTTCTTTTCAAGGCTGTGGTATTTTTTTAGACTTTCTTTTGGCTTCCCTTTCGACTGAGTGCTCTTGTTGTAGCGACTACAACCACCCTCCAAAATTTTTCCTTAACTTTGTTTTGGAGCCTTCCTACCAACCTTCACAGCAGCATACCTTGCTTCATCAAGTACACAAGCTCTAGTGTTTTTCTTGCAGAGAGAGAGTTTGTCAATCAAACCTTGATGCTTTTCTCTCACAGGTTGTTCATCCAGGCTTGGTCTAGTAGCAAGTTGAGCAACTCCTTCAAGAATTTGCGCAAATTTGGAGGGAAACCAGCCTTCCCTCTAGAAATTGCGTAGTCCTGGTGGCTAACTTGTTGGGCTAGTCCTGGCGGGCAACCTGCTGGGCCCCAAAATTGTGCAATTCTACTGAGCAATCTTCACCTAGAAAATTGTGCAATCCTTCCCAGCTGGGCTACTCAGCCTAGAATTTGCGCAAATCTGGGCAACAGTCAGCTGCTCTGCCCAGAAATTGTGCAAATCTTCTGAGCACCCAACCCAACTCCCATCCAAAAATGCACATTTTCTCTCAGCAGATTGAGTAGCCTCTTGCATTTGCAGCTAAATTGAACAGTTCCCTCTAGGATCGAGGAAAACAGACTTGTATGCATGGGCTGCTTCTCCCAAGGAAACATGCAAAGGCATCCCTTGTTTCAGGGATCTATTTTTGGCAGTTGAAGGTTATAGACAAGGATCATTTCAAAAACCTCCCACCAAGTGTTTCTTTCCCTAGATTTGTGGCATGCATGTCACAACCTCGATTTTATCAAAACTCATCAACCGAATGCTACAAAACTCATTCCTCACATCCAAGGAAAATTTTAAGGATGGAAATTTTTCTTGAAGTTTAGAAACAATGGCGAATCTCATTAATCCCTAATATGCAAACTATAAAATGTTTATTAATATATTTGTAAAATTATTCAAATTTATAATGATTTTATATATAGTCTCTATATAATGTTGGCGATTTTAAAGGTAAAATAATTTTATATTCTAAAATTTGGGTGAATCACCTTTTATAAAAATTGGAAATTGGCGAATCTTTTTGTGGAAAAATCATGGAAAATTAGCCCAGTGGGCGAACATTAGCCCCTAAAATTTTCCATGCTCACATCAGCCTTGCATCTTTGACATCCGACATCACATCTGGGAGCTGTCAGCACATTCAACTCAGTTGTTTTGGGTTAAGTCGGTTTTCCATGTCATATGTTGCATTTCTGGCGCTTTTTTTGTTTCACTTCATATGTATTTTGTCTGCTTGATTTCAGTGAGCACTTTCTGTCATTTTGATACATACTAGCTTGTACTAACACCATTTTAGTTTTCATTAACATCTCATTGTTGTCACATGCATGAAACTATTTTTCATGAATGGTCGTCGATACGACAACTCACCTCACTGACATGCATGTTGTTTTGCTTTTTGAATCTATCATTAACCATTTGCATGAATGATCTTTCTTTATGCTTACACTAAATATCACCAGGAATTCACTTCCACATTCGCGTTCAGTTGCCCGTCGACGACTCTGGGTAGCCTTGGCCCAGACTCCGCCTCACTAAGACATCATTGCACGATCCTAAAAGAGAAGGCTATGTCTTCCTCTCAGGAAATGCACATTTATGCCCAATGACTATCCTCCAGTATTGCATTGCGCAATTCTAAGGGACAGTGATTGTTGGCCCAAAAAATTGCGCAATGCAATCATTGAGCCTGCAACCATTTCTAGTTGAGATTGCACATTGCACAATTCCAACAGTCAGCAGCTAGATTGGAATGTGCATTGCGTAGTTCTAGCAATCAACCTCCTAGCAGCCCAGACTGTGCCTTGTGCAGTCTTGGCAGTTAGTCTCCCAACCTCCCAGTAGAAATTGTGTGACCTTCATGATCAGCCACATAGGTATGTTGCAAGTCAGTTCTCAAGTTCATTTTTCTTTTTGACTGACATATTTCTTACCATGAGTGTTGCCATGTCTCCAAGTATTGCAGGCATTCATATGCCTCTTAGCAGCATAGGTACAATGGTTTCCAGGAGAGGAGAGTCGAAGACACCATTCAGAGCATACTTGGGGATGCAGTCGATCAAGTTTCTATGAACTTGCCTGCTCACGAAGACATCAAGTTGTTTGTAGACAAGGACATCAAGATATGACAACAACAACATCACAACAAGCAGCATCATGAATGGCAGCATACCAAATGCAATGAATGCAAGAGGAAGGTTGTTGACAACACAGAGGCAGAACAAAGTTGCAAGCTCAAGCATATCCACTGATGATGAAAGCAACTTTGGAGACTCAGGCTATGAGGTGATGATATGATCACGTGAAGACAGAGAATGGAACAAAGAAGAAGTTGCATGTGTTGAAGTAGAAACTCAAGGAAGAACATGAGCTACACAAACAAGCAAATGGGTTGCAACAGGAATAGGAACAACAAGGGGTGCAACATGCACTCACGAATGAAACTAGGCCCGTATAAGTTATAGATCCATCCTAGCAGCTAGCACATGGTGAGAAGTGTTGTTGGTCGCATGCAAGGGATTCAACAGTATGCATGTCATTATGTGCACGCATGCGATCCAACCCATTCAACACACTCACTAAGGCGAATACAAGAAGCAAGTATGGTTGGAGCTGAACATGTAGTTGACGGTTGATGCACATGACCACCAGCACACATTGGAAGATCAACACAAACACTATGCATAAGTGTGTTTCCATTTCAGTTGCACCAAGAAGACCATGCGCATGCTAGCAGACGAGTTGGATAAAGGAGCCACACCAATGCATCCAGATGCAACGGAGGCAAGAGTTCGCTTCAACAAGATGTCACCATAGGGTGCATGCACGCCATCATGGATGACCAAGCTTGGCATCAACTCACCACTTTCACCATCACAAGCATGTCAAAGAGTTGGTCTCACTAAAATGGATCGAGCGTCAGTGATGTATTGCATGGCTTACTCAAGCCATTTTGTCTCACATGAGCACATGTGCATTGTAATGTAACATTGTGTCAAGTGGAATTTCAAATTTCAATAGTTGGGTGTAACAGTCATAGAGTAGATGAAGAGTCATGAAGGTAGATGAACTATCACAAAGGGGAATTTCAAGGGTCACTCCACCCTTTGCTATAAATAGAACCTCATAACTCATTGTAAAGGCTTTTGGTCAGCCAAGTTTCCGATAAGACTATCTTGGAGAGAGCTTGGATGGCATTGTAATGAGCCTTGGCTTCTCCATTTCGTAGAGCTAGTATATCTCTTTAGAGGAGCAGGTGGTTGTGGTTGTAACGTTCCACTATTGGAACTAGTGGTTGGACATGGATGTATTATATGACTGGAACTTACACTTCTTTATATAATAAGAGCCATCACGTTTCATGCATATGTTGTATTGTATTCTATGCTATTTGGTTTACTCTAAATGATATATGTATTGGTTTTCTTACGCATGCATGTATAGACTATTTTGTATAAGTATGTATGAATCTTTCTAAAATGTGTTGTTGGTTTAACCATCACTTTGGATTGCTCGCTAACTTGCCTTCCATGTTGGGATGTATCTTTGCTCATGTGTTCCCTTCCAAGCTGAGTGTTATCACAAGCTTCCAAGGGGCGCACTCACCTCATCCTCAATGTGTTAGAACCTCTCATGCACCTTCCTTGACTCACTCCAGCTGTCACACCCTTGCTACCAATAGAAACATCTTGCTTGCCTTTGTGCGAAATTGCGGTCAAGGCATTACCGTATGACCCACTGCTGGGACTCCTACACCAAACAATTTGAGGTCTAATTGGGACTTCTTACTGGGGAGATCCCCTTACATGTTGGCAGGTCCAACACCATCAACATTTTGGCGCTAGAAGGAGGGCTAGATAACAAGTTGAGTCCTCACATATGTTTTGAATCTCTACATATCTATCATGACTAACTACCAAGTTACTCTTTCAGAGTGTATGTCTTATGGAAACGATTTCATCATCTCGAAAAAGCTCTCGGATAACTTGTCTCATAAAATATATGATGGTGGAGGCCACATCACCTTGGTTAGGCATGTGGTCGATGTTGTATGCTCATGCGAAAGACATGGACTCTTTGAAGAATACATGAGCTGGGCGTTGTTTGTCTACACGCTTCGAAGGAACCCAATGCACTGGTGTGCCACGCTACCCCGAAAAATCTATTCCTTCTCTTGCTCATATGGTCACAGAGATAGAATGTGCTTTCAATAACTTTGACCGTAGAGCACTCAACAAAGAAATTCTGAAATTACAAAAATCACTCGATGAATCCGTTGAACAGTTGCACACATGCCTTTGTAATTATTGATTGGGAATTTCTTGATGGGAGATTTGAGTATCTTCTTTACATATTTGAAAATTTGCAATTCTTCAAATCACTCGAAGCAATGATGAAATTGTGCAATCACGAGCAAACAGAGTTGCTATCACAAGTGACTGTCCGCCTTCACCTCATCAAACAACTCCACCACCTCGGAGTGATGTGGGAGATCATGCACATACCTTCGTTGAAATGTCACATCCTCCCACCCCGCCTGCTCTTGATATTTGTGTTGATTTGGCTTGAAGGCCTATTGCTTGTCACGTGGATTCATTCCCTCGACCTCCGTCCCTGTGTTTTGTTGATCCTCTGGATTGTACTGTCATGTGTTCTTCCATTCTAGACTCCTCACCTGTTGTGAACGAGGATCAAGTTGTCGACGGAGTTGGTGTTATGCAACCAACCTATGCCATCATTCATGATGAGTGTGTGCGGGAATCTAAAGAAGAACCCACGGTGAAGGATGACTCCCTTCTAGCCGCACCTCATCCACTTCATCCTGACATCCCTTGTGATTCTGCCACTGCTGATTTCCCCCATGAAAACCCATTTCCAAATGTTTCTATTTCCAATCATTCACAGGACACGTCAGATGTCAGTCTATCATTATAGTGTGGAGAGGACACATATTCCTCAGAACATCCACCCAATATGTCATCTATCTTTCCTGGAAACATAGAGGGTGAACATATTTTTTTCCCATCTACTCCTCTGCCTGATTCATCAAATTATGAGGATGTCAATCAACATCCTGAATGTTTTGATCTTGGTTGTCATGATCTATTCACTTCCTCATCCGATCATGATGCTGATTCAATCGTTGTTAATCTATCTAAGACATTGGTCTATAATGATCTATTTGTCAATGAAGTCGAAACCCCACAGACTGTCGAGGCACTTCAGCTCGATCTTATGGTTATTTCAGGTCGTCACTGTCCTAAGGTTGGTTTCATTTCCGGCCAAGAAATTGTCGAAACACTCAAGGCTCCTCATCACTCTTTGCTTTGCATTGAAGATTAGCCAAACACCCAGATTTCGCTTCCTCCACTCGATCTACATGATCCCATTGCTCATGCATTGGAGGAATCTTACACAACAAGCACACATGAATAACATAAGTAGTCTACCTTTCTCACATTTTCTTGCATGTCACAGTTAAGAGAATGCACACACTCAACATCTACATGCAGTGTAGCACAACACCATGGCAGCTCCATAGAGTGCATGTCATGCACTTTCACTCATCTTTGTTTTGTGGTCGCTTGTAAACTTGGAGTGTGTTTGTCTTCACTATTATATCTTTCTTTGTTAGACTTTAAGCTTCTACGATGGTTTTTTGAAGTAGCATGATCCGGATTCTGCACAGTATTACGTTTCTTATGTCGACGTTTCGAACCCCAAGGGGGTCCATCCTTAGGACCAAATTTGATAGAATATGAATGATAGTTATTTTTTAGAGAAGAATCTTATGACCAGAGTATAAATACAAAACCTAGAATTTTTTTATATATATAAGCCGACCTATGAATTATTATTATTATATTTTTTTTTTATTTTATTTTATTCTAACTTAATTACTTTTGTTTATTATTATTCTAATTTTAATTATTTGTTTTTATTAATTGTTAATTTAATCATTAATCCTTTATAGCTAATTAAATTAATGAGATAAGTTTATATAATCTATTTGATTCCATTAATTATAGTGTTATTGTTTTAATTAATTCTATTATTTCATTATTACTTTTAAATTTAATAATCTGAGAAGTAAATGATCTAATTATTTTAATTAATTTTTAATTATATAATTATTAATAAATTTAATTAATTAATTAATTAATTATTCAATTATATCAATTAATTCATAAATTAATTAATATAATAAATTAATTGATCTTGATAAATTAATTTATTAATTAATATAAGTAATTTATAAATTGATTAATATTTATAAATTAATTAATATCTAAATTAATTAATATATTAATTAATTATATTTTTATTGGATTAATTAACTAATTAATTAATTAATTATTTTAATTTTATTTATTATTATATATATTTAATTATTATTATTATTATTATTTGTATTTTTATTTAATTATTTTTGGAACTAAGCTTCTAAAGGCTTGGAGGGATATTTCTGTCTAATCAAGGGGAGCCAATTTCCACTAATCTCACTCCCATTGTCCCTGTTGAGGTTCAAGGAAGCTTCATAATTTCAATAGCCTCCTTATTTTTTTTCTTTTGATAATGCTCCTCCCTTGCAATGATTTTGGCGTCTTCTAAACACACATAATGTTTGGTCTTGGATGAGTGTTTTGCAAGGGCTAATATACGAGATCTCCCATTCTTAATATCAGCTCCATGCTCTTTGAGTCTTATTTCCAAAGATCGTCCTGTTTCACCAATATAACTCTTGCCACACGAGAAATCAATCTTGTACACACCCTTAAGTTGTTGATGATCTATGTTATCCTTTACTGACCTCATCATTTGCCTGATTGTTCCACATGTTGTAAATTGAGTGTTTATGTCTTTCTTTTTAAAAATTTTTGCAATTTTATCTATAATCCCTTGGATGAATGGGAGGTAAACTTTACCACAACTTTCTTCCTTGTTTTTTTGGGGACTTTTAGAGAGGACCCTATCTTGGGCTCTTTTTATATCTTTCTTGTTTGATGGTTCGTATAACTATCTTGTTCACGAACCATTCATTCACCAACATGGGTCAACCAATGCATCGATGGCTGCATTGGAAGTATCACTTCACGTGAGATGGCCCAAGCACCGTTAGCTTAGGAGTACGAGCAGTGTTTGCCTTCAGTCTATTTTCTTGCATGCTTGTTTGATTACTTGATTTGTTGGTTTGTTCACTTGCTTGATTGTTTGCTTACTCGCTTTGCTTTCACTTTTGCTTCTGCTTCTGCTTTGATTGGTTGTTTGTTTGCTTGTTTTGTTCATACGTAAGTTTCGCATGAAACCATGTATGACTCTTGAAACAAGCTGGGTAAAGTACAAGAGGACTTGTACAACTATCAACATTTGGTTATCTGTTGTCTGCTCTTTTATGTAAGAACTTGTTGTCTTCAGTCCATGATACATCAATGGAAAATGTGTATTGTTCGAAGTGCACCTTGGTGAAAACACAACACTTGGGTGCTCACTAGTCTCACCTACTCTAGTCAATTGTTTTTGGGTTAATCCTTGTCAGCTGAGTCAAGTAGAGTAAGGTGAGGGGGAAAACCTTAACATGCATGTCAGAGGTATAATAAACTACTTCTTTGTAGGAACAACCTCTTATGATCTTAATAAGCTGAGATCCCTCTTCCGCCTCTAAAATGAATAAGTGTTATGCACAGTTATGAAGATGAAAAATGAAAAAATGAAAAAGTGAAAAAAGTTTGAAAAAATGAAAAATAAATAAGGTGAAATGAGAGAAAGGCTTCTTGCATAGAGAGGTGATGCAAGTAACTCCACTAGGGTACTGACTAGGCTCGCTGGCAGCGGAGCCATGCTTGTGTTCCTATGTGACTTCGCTGAGGTACTATTTAGGCCTGCTGGCAGCGGAGCAACACCAGAGATGGAACTAAGACTCTGACGACTATGTTGCTTGTGCACCAATATATCCCTCAACCCCAATCGAAAAACTGTGTTGAATTGGATTGGAATGTGTGTTAATCGACCAAGATCATGGCAGATGCTACATCTTACAATCAAGCAAGTGTGGAAACCAAGACAAACTGAGAATTGACCAATACTTCCAGAGGTGTTAAACTTGTTTTTCACTTATAAGGTCCATTCGGAGAGCTGGAGTTCTACCAGTGGGTGGCCAAGTGTTGTAGCAGCTATAAACACCCTCCAAAATTTTTCTTTATCTTCATTTTGGAGCCTCCCTACCAACCTTCAAAGCAACATGCCCTTCTTCGTTAAGTACACAAGCTCCAGTGTTTTTCTTGTAGAGAGATAGCTTGTCGGTCTAACCTTGATGCATTTCCCTCATAGGTTGTTCATCCAGACTTGGTCCAACAGCAGGTTGAGCAGCTCCTTCAAGAATTTACACAAATTTGGAGAGCAACCAACCTTCCCTCCAGAAATTGCACAATCTTGGTTGGTAGCCTGCTAGACCCCATAGTTGTGCAATTTTGCTAAGCAAGCTTCACCCAGAAAATTGCGCATTCCTTCCTAGCTAGGTTGCTCAACCCATAATTTGTTCAAATTTGGGCAGAAATCATCTACTCTACCCAGAAATTGCACAAATCTTCTGAGTAGCCATCCTAACTCCCAACCAGAAATGCGCATTTTCTCCCAACAGATTGAGCAACCTCTTGCATGTGCAACTAAGTTGACTGGTTCCCTCTGGGATTGAAGAAAAAATACTTGCATGCACGGGCCACCTCTCCCAAGGTATCATGCAAAGGCATCCCTTATTTCAGGGATCTATTTTTTGTAGTTGGAGGTTATAGGAAAGGAACATTTTAGAAACCTCCCACCAAGTGTCGCTTTCCCTATATTTGTGGTATGCACATCACAACCTCAATTTGATAAAAAACTCATCAACCAGATACTACAGAGCTCATTCCTCACATCAACCTTGTAGCTCCAACATCCCACATCACATCTAGGAGCTGTTGGCACATTCAACTCAACTGTTTTGGGGTAATCCCGCTTTTCATGTCTTGTGTTGCATTTCTGGCGCTTTTTGTGTTTCACTTTCTATGAATGTTGTCTACTTGATTTCAATGAGTGATTGTTGTCATTTTGATACATATTAGCTTGTACTAGCACCGTTTTAGTTTTCATTAACATCTCACTGCTATCGCATGCATGAAACTATTTTTCACGAACAGTTGTTGATTCGGTGACTTGCCTCACCCACATGCATGTTGTTCCATTTTCTAAATCTTTCATTCACCATTTGCATGCATGATCTTTCTCTATGCTTACACTTAGCATCGTCGTGCATTCACTTTCACATTCGAGTTTAGTGGCCCTTCGGGGAGTCTGGGCAGCCATGGCCCAGACTTCGCCTCACCAAGATAGCATTGCGCAATCCTAAGAGGGAAGGTTCTATCTTCCTCTCAGGAAATGCACATTTTTGCCCAGTCACTGTCCTCCAATATTGCATTCTGCAATTATGAGGGACAGTGGATGCTGGCCCAGAAAATTGCACAATGCAGTCACTAAGCCTGCAATCATTGCTAGCTGAGATTGCACAATTCTAGTAGTCAACAACGAGACTAGACTGTGCATTGCATAGTTCCAACAATCAGTTAGCCTCCCAGCAGCCCAGACTGTGCCTTGCGCAGTCTTGGCAGTCATTGTCTCGACTTCCCGACGAAAATTGCACGACCTTCATGATCAGTCACACAGGTATGTTGCAAGTCAGTTCTCAAGTTCATTTTGGTTTTTAACTGACAGATTGCTTGCCATGAGTGTTTCCATGTCTCCAAGTATTGCAGGTGTTCATCTGCCTCTCAATAGCACAAGTATAATGGTTTCCAAGAGAGAAGAGTCGAAGACACCGTTAAGGGCACACTTGGGGATGTAGTCGATCAAGTGTCTATGAGCTTGCCTACTCACCAAGAGATCAAGTTGTTCATGGAGAAGGACATCAAGATATGATGACAACAACATCACAACAAGAAACATCATGAACAACAACGGAAGGCAGCATACTGGATGCAAAGAATGCAAGAGGAAGGTTGTTGACAACACAGAGGCAGAACAAAGTTGCAAGCTCAAGCAGATCCACTGATGATGAAAGAAACTTTGGAGACTCGGGCTATGAGGTGATGACATGATCGTGCGAAGACAGAGAATGGAACAAAGAAGGATTTTCATGTGCTGAAGTAGCAACTCAAGGAAGAACATGAGCTGCATAGACAAGCGAATGAGTTGCAGTAGGAATAAGAATAACAGGTGGTGCAACATGCACTCACGGATGAAACTGCACCCGTACAAGTTACAGATCCAGCCTAGTAGCTAGCATAGAGAAGACATGGTGAGCAGTGTTGTTGATCACATGCAAGGGATTCAACAACGTGCATGTCATTGTGCGCATGCATGCGATTCAACCCATTCAGCACACTCACCAAGGCGAAGACAAGAAGCAAGTCCGATTGGAGCTGAGCATGTAGTTGATAGTTGATGCGCATGACAACCAGTACACACTAAAATATCAACATGGACACTATGCATTAGTGTGTTTCTAGTTTAGTTGCACTAAGAAGACCATGCACATGCTAGCATATGAGTTGGATGAGGGAGCCACACCAATGCACTCGGATGCAACAGAGGCAAGAGTTCACTTTGGAAAGATGTCACTATGGGGTGCATGCATACCATCACGGACGACCAAGCTTGGCATCAACTCACCACATTCACCATCACAAGCATGTCAAAGAGTTGGTCTCACCACAATGGACCGAGCGTCAGTGATGTCTTGCATGGCTAGCTCAAGCCATTTTGTCTCACATGAGCACATGTGCATTGTATTGTAACATCGTGCCAAGTGGAATTTCAAGTGTCAATAGTTGGATGTAATAGTCATAGAGTAGATGAAGAGTCATGAGGGTAGATGAACTGTCACAAAGGGCAATATCAAGGGTCACCACACCCTTTGCTATAAATAGAACCTCATAACTCATTGTAAAGGCTTTTGATCAGCCAAGCTTCCGATAAGACTATCTTGGAGAGAGCTTGGACAATATTGTAACGAGCCTTGGCTTCTCCACTGCGTAGAGATAGTACATCTCTTTGGAGGATCAGGCGGTTGTGGCTATAACGTTCCACTATTGGGACTAGTGGTTGGACATGGATATATTCTAGTATGACTGGAACTTACACTTCTTTATATAATAAGAGCCAACACATTTCATGCATATGTTGTATTGTATTCTATGCTATCTGGTTTACTCTAAATGATATATGTATTGGTTTGCTTACACATGCATGTATAGATTATTTTGTATAAATATGTATGAATCTTTCTGAAATGTGCTGTTGGTTTAACCATCACTTTGGATTTCTCGCTAAGTTGCATTCCATGTTGTGATGTATCTTTGCTCGTATGTTCCCTTCCAAGCTGAGTGCTATCATAGGTTTCCAAGGGGCGCACTGACCTCATCCTCAGTGTGTTAGAACCTCTCACGCACCTTCCTTGACTCAATACAGCTGTCACACCCTTGCTACCAACAGAGACATCTTACTTGCCTCTGTGTGAAATCGCGGTCAAGGCATTACCATATGACCCACTGTTGGGACTCCTACACCAAACGTTTGACCCACTGCTGGGACTCCTACACCAAACGGTCTGAGGTCTAACTGGGACTTCTTATAGGGGAATCCCCTTACATGTTGGCGGGTCCAGCATCGTCAACAACTCCCCAAGTATCTCTCAATCAATTGTTATCCCGATGTCTTCCCAAACTCACCTCATCTTGCACGTCATCTAGTTTACTACTTTGTTCAACCTTGGCCTTTCCCCTCATTCTATATCTTCCCCTTTCCATGGTTTGTTTTCTACTCCTGCCTCCCTAACCTTATGCCTTTATTAGACCTCTTATAATTTTCTTCATGCCCCTCTACATGTGGTCTCTCCCTCTTAGCCACTTACTTATTCCCCTTTCCCTTTGACCTTTTGGTCCTATCTTCTTTTTGCATCTTTATCTATGCCCCATCTGCGTGCACGTCTACCAAGGGGTGACTTATTATTAGGAGCAGGCTTCCTAGGGATGCACTCGTACACAACACTATTTGGAAGAAATAACTACTAGGTTCAGTGACCTTACTCCAGGCCCTATTTAGGAGGAGATCGTTCACATGGAATGTCATGAAACCTCAGTGCATCAACAACTTTTGGATTCCTAGGTTCTTACTAAGCTAGTTAATTGGGTGTTGGACATAGGCCATACACGAGGCTACTTCAACCAATATATGTATGCTATCGACCTATATTGGCACCTAAAGTTTCTACTTGTGTGCATTTTGATGGATCAATTTGAGCATAGAGATGACATCCTCCACTCTTTGGAACACCTCCACATCAGTCGAGAAACTTGGACGACATTTGGATCACACTGAGCAGCATTTGGGTATCCCTCCTCCTCTTGGTAGCAATCTTAAAAATAATGAAGAACCAATTTACCTTGTCACCACTAATTGTGATCCATCTACTTAGCATCTATGTCATGTCTTTGCATATTTTGAATTTTTCTCTTATAGTTTATTCTGCTAGCCTATTAACCTATTTTTCAGTTTACATCTTAGTCTTTTAATCTTTTTAAACATTTTTACATCTCATCCTCTTTTCAAAGAATCCAATTTTTGCTATGATCTAGTCTCTATAGCAAGAAATTGACATAAAACGCTTAACTCTTTTATGTACACTCTAATTTAAAAAGAAGTAAAATACTTACCTACCAAAAAAATTATTAATAACTAATTATTAGTCTCTTTCACCCTCTCATCAAATTATTATTTTTTATATAATACTCTTATACGTTAATGGGTTTATGAAAAAAAAAAGTCTTTACCAAATGTTACATAAAAATTATAATAATTAATTAAACAACAATTATAATATTTATCTTTCAGTCCCATATGCAAAACAACTTACGTATTCGATATTGAATAAATTATGAATAATAAATATATAATATTATATTTATTTATTAATTATAACATTATTATTTCATTTATCTTGATACCATAGTTTCTTAAGATATATTATTGAAATATTAGTTAAAATAGCATCATCATATTCATTTAATGTTTTCTAATTGAAATTATTCAATAATCTTTTAACCACTTAATATTATAATCGTTCTTCCGTAATGTTATAACTAATTTCTATATATATATATATTATATATATTCAAGGTTTTTGTGATCCCATTATGTTATCAAAGATTCAAATGATAGCTTATTAACCTTTGGCACTAAAATCACATTAACTAGTTGATCACATATTTTTAGTTTAATCTTAACGTGAGGTTAGATGGATCGAATAGCTAAAATCCATGTTAATCAATGTTGGTCATCAATATCGGGTCATATGAGTAGTGCTTACCTCTAACATGTAAGTTTGGTAGATCCTAGTGTCTAAGCTTGGTTCTATCAATGGCTATAGATTATATCATGTTTGATATAGAAAGATTTTAATTTAAACATGCATTCTAATGGAATATCTAGCATACACATCGCATTGATTTGGGTATAGGAAACATTATAAAATGTATAATCTAAATATTATCTTCATTTTCTTCACATCAAAATGACAATTTATGCAACTATTAAATTGTCATAAATTGTTTTAGTCTATTTTGATATTATTTTTGCATGTGGAAATTATTTTTTTTTAATCTTATTTTTCACAACAGTTTGTTGCTAGGGAAACCAGATCAGTGGTAGAAAAACAATATTTTTGTCCAAAAAGAACCATAAGATTGAGAATACCCATATCTTCGCTATGACAAAGCATTTATTTTCCAGTTCCTCTTGTAATACTTAGTGTTAATCCTAGTAAGATTGTAGCTAAGATGCTCACAAAAAATATAGACATAAAATATAAAAGGGCCATAAAAAACAAATAAGAATGTCATATCATGTCTCAAATGGAGGTTGAGAAATCTATAGGTGTTGCAAAGGCACTAGGAGGATGATCTGAAAATGGAGCACTAAAGGCTTCTTGTCAAGCTTACAAGAACCTCTCCCACTTCCAAAGCTTAAATATTCCCAAAACCTTATGATTAACTAATTGCCGAATTAATAATTCTTAAAAATAGGTGTATGTTTGTGTTTGTTTTTAATTGATCATGTGCTTTGAATTCATTTGCGTAAACTGATATACAATACATATAACAATAAATAAAGAAGCAAGTAAACACATAAGACAACAATATAATTAGGAGCTCACCCAAAACTCTTAGGCTACGTCTCTGTGAGCTCTAGTCAACTCAACTAGGCTCTTTGGGATTATGGGATAAATTCTTTTACAAGCTCCATGCTCAACTCCATTGGTTTACAATTGAACCTATGGGTTTAGAATGCCATCTTATCCCGCTGACTGTCTTCACTCTGTAGACAGATCTAGGCTTCTCTGGACTTGAATCCTTCAATCATCACTCTAAGCGATCTTGCTCTAGCTTTCACCAACTCCCTCAGAATTCTTTCACTGTATCTGGAATGCCTTCTTCTGTCTTCAACCCACTCTGGACACTAGCAACAACTTGATCATTTTGACCCTTTGTTGTTCTGCAACTTCACTACAGCATCACGACGCTTAGCAGTCTGCTGTGAGCTCTCTAGCTCTGAGGCTCTGCCTCCAACCTCTGGTGGCTATACCTCTGTCAAGCACTCTGGCTTTGCGGCTTTGGTGCTCTCGCTTTCGGCTCTGGCTCTGGCTCTTGGCTCTTGGCTCTGGCTCTCGGCTCTCTGTTGCTGTTGACTCTCTGGTTCTGCACAGCTATCTTGAGCTCTGGCTCTGCGCATCTGTGAGCTCCCTAGAGGGAAAACTCGCTTCTCCCCTGCTACATTTTTGGTGAGCTCCCTCTGTCAATCGTGCTCTCTGGCTTTTGTGAGGAATCCTCCGACGTTGGGGCTTCCATCCGTTCCTCTCTGTGCAATCATTCCCTTGCCTCTGTGTTTCCTCTACTCCATGTGGCTCTGTGTCTGGCCCTCTCGCTTTCTGGCTCTGTGGCTCTGTGCTTGGCCATCTGGCTCTGTGGCTCTATGTGTTACAAATGCATCTTGTTACAAAACGCCTGCTTGTAGCATAGCACAATGATCAGGGGAAGTTACAAAGGAATCGGGGCATTTCTTCAGGCAAAACCCCGAAAATGGGATAAAATCCCAATACACCGAGATATACTGGAAATACACTATCTGTAGAAATTTTGAATAATATAACACTTATTCACAGATATTATCCTGATTATACACTATTTGCGGAATGCATGCATAATACATAACCTCCTCTACGTTGATCACCAATTTGCAGAATTAAAACATCAATCGCATGCACACACTGAAACATCAATCACACATATCAACACAGTATATCACGTGGAAAGCATACAGTTGAAAACCCCAAACTATCTGTATATTATATTGATTGAGAACATGTAACAATACATAGTACAATACTCCTCACAAGTACTCAGCACTATCTCCACCTGCTACACACAAACTAGCTCAGATCTGAATCAATCACTGGCTCAGATCTCCTCCGTTGCTTGCCTGCCTCCACTGCGCAATCTTGCATGATAATTGAATGAAGAATCAGCTCCAAATTTGTATTCCCTTTGCCTATACCATGCAATCCTCATTGGCAATACTCAATCCATTGATTGTGCAAATCTCATGCACAACTAAAGTCACAACTGACAACTGTCTTGCCCTTTCACTCACCTCTAACACTTGTCTCCATTGAACTGTCCATGCACTGAGTTAACTGATGTATTCCTTAGTTGATTCATGAGTTAATAATTAGTGAATTAATTAATAATTAATTCACATCACTCATCATTAGTGTATTTGTTAGTTAGACTAAATACAACTAGTTCAACTAAGTCAAACTGAACACAATTCCATCAACTCCTCATTCAACTCCACCAAACTCAATCACTTGAGTTCTAACTGAAGTCCTTCATGCAATAGCTCAAGTAACCCATAAGAAAAGCGTATTTCCTTCTAGCAGTTGCATGTGCCACATCCGTAGCTTGAACTGAAGTGCTGCAAGAGGATAAGATAATGTTTATAGTCAAAATATTATTAAGAGCTAATAATATTCGACTGTTCTATATTTAGACTGGCAGTCTAAAAATAGACTCCGCCCATATGTCTCTAAAAATAGAGGTCCATCTATTTTTACCAACATGACCAATCATCCACAAATAGCATCCTGCAACTGATAGACCATGATCCATATGTCTAAACATAGACTTTGCGCCAAAAATAGCCTGTGGGCCCACTTAGTGAAGGCGACTTCTTTTCACTAAGCTCCATCATCTTGTTGCATTTTCAACACTATCAGGCTCGAAATCTGGACTTCAACTGATATATAGTCACATCTATAATCCCTTTCAGGTCCGCGATGCATTGCATTCGCTATCGCATGGCGTAGGCCAAAAAACCCAATACACAGATAATACACAGAAAATCCGAAAATCCCGATTTCAAAACTTATGAAATCGCGTCCATAAACTCTATTGATTCCACGCCTTGATCACTAATAATAATCGCGCTGTGTCAATGGCCCTTTATATTTGTGCAATCCAATCGTCGATATCGACGTATCGCTATCAGTCCCATCGCTATATCGACATATCGCAATATCATTGTTGCAACGGCCCCAAGGGTCTTCCCTTTGACTATGTTGATCGCCAATCCACAGATCGCTGATATCGCTCATCGCAATTGCATTGTCGCAGGGGTCTGGGTTCTGCTCCTTTAATCTTCTGATTGTTGATCGTCGATATTGCCGATCGCTTTAATTGCATATCTCTCATCGCAAATCCTTCATGCATTTGGCTTAAGTCCACCCTTTGAGCCTTTCTGATGCGATTTCCTTTAAGAAGGCCTTAAGTCCATTTTTATAAGAAATGCCTCCTTTTCCAAAGGACAAAAGTAATCTTCTTTCTGTGATAACTTCATCATCCGAAGTCCGTTTTAGCCCATTCAAGTTAAAGTAGATTCAGAATGAAAAGATCTACACAATGGGACTATTTCCAGGAGCATCCCTAGACTTTCATTTTCCTCTGTGAGGAACACTTTAGAGTTAGAAGTCTATCCAAGATCTATTTTAGATCACACCTTCCCATTAAAAGAACTTTTGGTCTCCAAAAGATTGACATACTGATATGAACAGTAAATGAGAGTAACAACACCCTCTTCTTTCAGCCTCCATACATTTGCCTTGCATAATTCCTTTGAACCAAAGCCTTTGACCACTCTTCTTCCTGGATGTGCTGGTCCTCTTGGGAAGAACTGTTTTCCTCCTTGACTTCATGCAGAACTCCTACTGAGATGGTCACAGAAGGTAGTTTGAACTTCTATGCCTTGATCATTGATCCAAGGTGGCTTAAACAAATGTGAAGTTACATCTGCTTCACAGAATTTACATTTGTACCTGTTTGAAAAGATATCAACAACAACTGTTAACAACAACAGAAATACAGACAACAACTGGATGGCCTAAACTCCTACTTCAACAAAAGAAACATATTTTCACATCTTGTGAATACCTCCATGTCTTACATCTACATACAAATGATGGACTAGATAACAAGCCCACAAAACATGCCTTTAAAACAATTGACTCTTCAAGTCAAGCATGTAGAAAAAGACCTTTAGGACTCTTTTTCAAAGATGAAGCACTTCATCATTATCTCCATCTTGGAGACCAAATCAACTTTTCTCAAGTCAATATTGCATGCATGCGAAAGTAGTCAACCCTTCAAGTTAATTACACATACATGTTCAAATACAAGGAAATCATCAACATCCCTGTGTTCATGCATATCAAGCTTATGCATGCATTTCATCCTTCAACTTTCACTTAAGAACATTGTACTTTCGAAGTTGAAATGAACATAATGTTGCAGCAACAAAGTGAGTCTCCTACTCAAATTTTCCATTCATATTTTTGGTAAAATCCTGCAACTTGCATTCCATCAACAAAGAAATGCAAATAGATGCATCAAATCAAAAGACATGCAATCTTTAATTGGATAAGAACTCTAACCATTTCTTACCAATCCATTTCAAAGGTGTTACCTTTGTCTGTGCATCAGCATCAACATGTGAATCATCTTGAAACACATCAATCATGGAATCTTTCTTTCCATTCCTGCCATTTTCTCTTTCCACCTTCTTCAAGTTTCGTGGAAGCATGGTTGGATTCAAAGTCTAACATTTTGCAGCAATATGTCCTTGCTTATGGCAGTAAGTGCAACACATGTGCATCCTCTTGACATCATGATTTTCCTTGTTTAATAGACCTTTGGCTTCTTGCTTCCAAGATCCATTTTGGATCAGAGAAGAAGGACCTTTGGCTCTAGAGAGAACGGCCTTGGTTCTAGGCAACTAAAGGTTCATGCCCTTGTGTTCTAGAGGCATTTCCCTATGCTCACTTTGTATTTCATCCAAGTGCATATATAATTCCTTCTTGGCATCATCTCTCTCTAGTAAAGTTCTGTTGAGAAGG
>APFE030399582.1:0-14514 GCA_000404065.3 Pinus taeda
GTGGGGAAACCAACATAGGCCGTTACATGACCTTGATATGATTGAAATATTTCATCAAATGACTACAATAGATAGAGACACACTATTACATCATGAGTCTTGATATGACCTTTACATCGAATGATATACATGACATTTATAACAGAGACCAAATACCTAAATAAGATCATGATAAACATCAGCAACGACACTGTATGATCTGCTCCATAGCATCTATCACCAACAACTTGTATTAGTGCATGAATCATCAAGGTATGTCCGTATCAACTCATCCTTTTGAATAGAATTCTATATATACAGAATCATTCTATCATATGTGAGAAACACCATAGCCATCCAGATCTGCATGGACCAAGTATCATCAATTGGAATATCTGCATCAATCAACATATGTACGAAACAACCTATCATCATATAGGTAAGAACTCATCATCATCATATCTCCAACAATGCAACTTTGAATAATCATCCATGTATCCAGCCACAATCCTCATCCATATGTGTGCTAAGAACAATAGGAATCCAGCATCATAACTGTAATATATGATCTTTATGCATATGGCGACAACAACATATGAGTGACTCATCATCAAGTGAATTCAAGCTATGTACTTCTCCTTATCCTTACGAAGATCACCACGTAAGCACCATTAGAGAATCAACCACAAATCTGATCTAAATATCAACTATGTAACCCCAAGAATCATCTGAACAACTCATAACCATATCATAGCAAGATGAATCATTTATCCATATAAGCGTCATCACCAAGGACTATTAACCATAATGCCAAAAATGCATTAAAAGCAAATGCTCCCCCTAAACTTGTGCCATCTTGTTTATTGTCAGATCTGATCATGCATATCAGCAATAAGTATCAAGTCATCATCATTATCAAGTTAGAAACAAAACACTTCTAACCATCAAGTCATTTCCACACATCATCAACAAATTTGTAACCATTATCAAATAGCGCAAATAAACCAAATCATAACTGATCCTTTTCCTGAACCTGTCCCTACTGTCTTTCCTCAAACAATCATATACGCGACTATGCCATAACCAACTCGTGTATATACGTGACTTCTCTTTAAGAAACTTGCGTATGAGATTTAGGACACTGAAGTTTTACACTTCCAACTCCCTCAGATTCTGTTATGTCTGTATGTTGTGTTGTGCCGCCTCTTTCTAACTGTACTTCTTTCTTCTTCCACATCTTCAAGTGTGATCATGATGTTTTATCCTTTTGGTATGGTGCCCATACTTTATTCCTGCATTCTTTAGCTATATGTCCAATCTTGTTACAAGTGTAACATCTTACATGTCTCATATTTCTTCTATAGCAATCAACAGCTCTATGACCAAACATATTGCAAGCAAAGCAATATCCATTAAAGTACCTTGAATGAGATGATCTTTCTGCATGATGGTCTGGAAACCTTTTTCTTCTACATCTGGCTGCAACATGCCCAAGATTATGACATACATAACATTCAACATTATTCATAGGAGGAGTAGAAGATTTTCTTTGAAGAATTTCTTTCCTTGGTTGATGATGAGATTGACCTTTCATCTCTTTATTGAGCATTTCAGATTTTGCAGTCGAGTCCCTTGTCTTACTTTGTGAACTAGATTCACCTTCAATAGATTCATGAAAACCAAGACCAGTTTGATAGCAGGAGACCTTTGACTATTAAGAATATCATCCAAGACCTTAGTACTATCTTGAAATCATAAAAGCTTATCCTTATCTTCTAATTTACCTTTCAAGATATTTACCTCAACCTGAAGTTGTTCCTCCTTTTCCAGACATTGCTTCTTCCGGATTTCTTCAAAATTTCTTCCTTCTTCCATTTGTTGCCTTAGTTTGAGTATCTCCTTCTCTTGTTCTTCATTCAGATCCCGCTGCATTTGACGAATTCTGAAGGCACATTCCAGCTGAGATTTTAAACTGATGACTTCGTTTTCTTGTTTTTCAATAGCTTGGAGTAGATCTTTATTCTGTTTCTTTGATTCTTCAAGATCTTCTTTTAGCGAGCGGATCGTGACTTCAAGATTTTCATAGTAACTGGATCTATCTCTGAGTTTCTTGATGGTTGTGCTTCTTTCATTGACTTCATCTCTTAATGATGTTACTTCATCCTGTAACTTTTGATATTTGTCCTTGAATAACTTCCTTACCTTGTTTCCTTCTTCTAGTTGGGTTTTTAGTTTGATAGCTTCTTCTTTGAAGTCACATTCCCTTTTGTTCAATAGATCTTGTTGATCTCTAATTCTGTCTGAAAGCCTTTTAAATTCTACCTCTATTTGATATATTTCTTGTTCACCCATAAGAGCAAATTCAGTTGTTTCGCTATCACTTTCATCTTTTCCAAATGGATAGATAGCTGGAACATCAGAGGACAACAAATTCATACCTGATAGTTCATATTCATTCTGAAATGATTCTGAATCTGATTCTGAATCTAAAGAGCTTTTTACACCTAATCCCCAATCGATTCTCCCACTGTCATAGTTCTTCTGAGATGTCTTCTTCTGCTTATGTGCTTTCTTCTTAAGCTTCTTTCCCATTGTTCCAAGGATCTCCTTCAAGCAATCAAACTTCTATAAAAGGACCTTCTCTGATACCAATTGTTGGAAATAATACTGAGAGGGGGGGTGAATCAGTATTATCACATCAATAAAACTTTTTCATTTCCATATTCAGATTCATATATGCTACTTCCACAACTTCTTATGATTCATTTAGTTGATCCTTAATGATTGCATTAGAACATTATCAACCATATTAACAGTAAACAGGTGCAGTAAAATAAAACAGATCATCACACATAAGCCACACACATGAACACCATGACATAAGGTGGAAACCCAATGTGGGAGAAAACCACCTGCTGCAAGTCATCTCAATCCTCTTCTTAATAAGAAAATCCTTTTATGGTGGCTTCTACCTGCAGATAGTGAGAATTCTAAAGGAAGAGCTAAAGAAAGCTCTCGTCATCAGAACCATACCAAAGGCATTCGTTCAAAGATGTTTAGAAAGTATGGCGGAGAAATAATTTTGCATCCATTTCCGTAAATATGTACATCATAGGGTCACATGTTGGGAGATGCATTCAGAGTTGCATCTCAAGAGGGACCAGAAAGAACCTGTGAAGGAACTAATCAGTGAAGTAGTCCAATAAGAAAGATAGCTAAAAGAAGGGACCCCATTAACCTAGTTGGTAAGAGATGTGTAGCATTTTTAATTAGTTGAGTATGGTCACATTTCTAAAATCACATGTTGTGAAATGATTGTAAAGGTGATGAAATGTTTGTCTTCACTTATGAAAGAAACATGGTGATATTTGGTCGTTAGGACTGGATAACATGGGTATTGATGTAAAATTGACCATGAGTGTATTATAAACTCTTGGAAAGTATGGGGTTTTCTTGTGTCATGTTTCATCTCGTAAGAACATATATTTTGCAAAATGTACTACAGGTTTGCATATAATACAGGTGATGGTTCATCATCTATGGATCCAAAGTACAAAGGTGAAGGAGAAGGAATTGTGGCTTGTAAGGGCACTTGTTGTGTACATGAGGGAGTACAATAGATTTTAGATCGTGTTTATGCTTTTGGAGGACCAAAAGATCTTCACTGGGGAGAAATGATCCAGGAGGATCCTGAAAGGAAAAAAATTTGAAGTCCTCAAAACTCAACGAAACCTATCTCAAATCGAATAACTCATCTTTCTGAATCCAACGGCATGAACGACACCTCAATCCGACACCATATGCGACAATTATGGCCCACTAAAGTTTTTGACAAACAACAAATGACTTTTTAGGAAGGACCCATAGGTTGCCACATTGCAGCTAACGTTAGTAGTACAAATGTTGACATTATTTATACAGACAATGATGTGGTATTATGTTCGACAATGATGGGCCAATCAAAGGAAAACATATGGAAGATGATGTCAAACGTATGGAAAATGACGGCAACAATATAGTTAGTTATACGAACTAATCAAGCTCTGACACATGGTAGTATCGATGATGATGTCAGAAGGATAGTTAGTGCTACAGATCAATTAGGCTCTGACATGTGGCAGTACCAATGACAATCCCATCAATAGTATGGAATAATCAGGTGATGACACATGCCACTCACTAGGTGAGAGATGGGCCAATGAGGAGGGGCCACATGGCCCAAACAGAACACATCCCATAGTCAAATCATATAACTAACCGAGTGACAGTCAACGATCTCTGACAGTGACCAATTTGTCGCTTAGTTAATTTTTTTGGTGACCCTTAATGGTCAGTAATGAACTAGGGGTGGTTGGATAACCAATTGTTCTTTTTTTGCATAAAAGAATAATATGGCCGAAGGCCTGTGGGTTTAAGCCCATGGCCTCTGGACCATTAATACAACAACTTGCCAATTTAACCACCACTTGGTCATTAAAAACGATGATGCGCAAATTTATTTAACCTTTCCAGATTGTCAAGCAGAGGAGAGAGAGACAGGCCACCAACCACCAACACTTGTGGAACCTTGCCTCAAGCTAGAACTGCACCACCTGGGGCACAAGTTTTGAAAAATATTCTAGGGGAATATTTAGTGGAATATTCCTTGAAATATTCCATGGGGAATCTTAGATTCCCTAGAGCCCCAAAGGTCAAAGTGATAGAATTTGGCCAAGTTTATAGTCAAATTTCATGAATTTGCACCATAAATTCAATCGTGTTGCCTGTTTCTTCATCTAAGTAGTCAATTTTTCACCTATCTCAAGAACAAAATCTTGTGAGAAATCTAAAAGATTCTCAGGGAGCCCAGATTTGACCATGGAAGAAAGGGGTCATGTTTATACTCAAGCTTCACAATTTTTCACTAGGATTTTGATGGTGTAGATAGTTTTCTAATCCGAGCAAGCTAGTTTTAGGCCATTCATGGATTTCAAAGTATAAGGTTTACTTTTCCATGTATTCGTTTTGATTTTGTTACGAATGAATGAAGATTCCTCCCCACTTTGAATAGGGCCTGAAGATGTAGTCAACATTTGACGAAACTTTGTTATCAATTTTCCTGTGTGTCTTTATGGTTTCCTTTTATTTTCCTGATCTTTAAACCAAATGCACACATGGTTTTCATGCTCTTTTTACATGAAATTTTGAAAACATCAATGAATTAAAATATCTCGGATCACTTCATGAGAACTGAATACTTCAAGGCTAGTTAGATATTATGTGTAGTTGTGGAGCATACTAAACAAATAATGCTTTATTTTTTTATTAAGCCACTCAATGTTGATAATTCGACTATTACACCACTAAGTGCTTTCTTTTCTTGTGAAACCACACAGTGCCTACCGAACAATTAAACATACCATTGAGTGATTTCTTTTTTTGTTAAAACACTCAATGCTTATAGTTCAATTGTTACACCACTAAGTGCTTGTCTTTTATGTTAAACAACTATGTGCTTATAGTTTGACTATTACACCATTAAGTGCTTATTTTGTTTGTGAAACCACTTAGTGCCTATTAAAATATTAAATACACCACTGAGTGCTTGCTTTGTTTGTTAAATCACTCGATGCATAAACTTTGGTTGTTACACCACTAAGTGCTTACTTCTATGTGAAACCACTTAGTTCCTTCTGAACAATTAAACACACCATTGCGTGCTCGTTTTGTTTGTTAAACCACTCAATGCTTACAATTCAACTATTACATCATTGAGTGCTTGATTTGTCTGTGAAACGACTTAGTGCATGTTGAACAATTAAACATACCACGGAGTTCTTGGTTTGTCTATTAAACTACTCAGTGATTGTAGCTTGGATGTTACACCACTAAGTGCTTTATTTGTATGTTAAACCATTTAGTTCTTGCTGAACAATTAAACCTACCGCTTGTTGATAAAGTTGGCACTCGCTGCTCAGCTAGTTGTCATTGATGTCAAATACATAGAAGTTCAAGGGGAGTTTATTAGATATTTTTGAGCAAAGTGTTATCATTGATGTTAAGGGTTAGTCATTTATGTCAAGCCCAAGGAGTTTTGAGCATGTTGGTAGTTGTAGTTGATTGTGTCAACTTCATGGGGAGCTTCATAAGTATGTTGATGAGTTTTGTTTCCTAGCTAGAGATCTAGGATAAAGATTAAATATTTGAATGCATTTTTTCTTCAATGTCTCAAGTTAAATGAGAAAACTAAGTCAAGCCCAAGGAGAGTGTTAAGCATGTTGGCAGTTTCAATTGGTTATGTCAACTTTAGAGGGATCCTGGTAAGTGTGTTGATGAGTGTTGTTGCCTAGCTAGAGGTCCAGGATAAAGGTTATATATTTGAAGGAATCTATGCTTTAGTGCCTTGTCTTAAATGATAAAACTAAGTGTTTAGTTGGATTTTCCTCTCAAAGAGCTTTCCAATGGTATATGACACTTAGTATGAAACTCAAGGGATAAGGAGTAATCACAACTTAAATTTTATTAGAGTTATGTTTTGTGTAGGTTCCAACATGCACAAAATGACAAAATCCAAACCTCCCTAACACGTTAAATGTCATGCAGACATGGGATACCTACGATGGATATCAAACTTCTAATCTGACAAGGGTAGTGGGATGTTGTTGGTATGCACGTGATAGTAAAAGGTGTTTAGCATAAGTGAAAAAATTCAAAACCCCCATCCACCCCCCACCCTTTGTTAACCATTGTATAGGCAAGGGGCCCCTAGGATGATCCTAAAATTTTGATCAGTAGAGGTAAATCAATCAACATCCAACATAGCCTGGAGTCAATGCAAGACATGTGACATGAATTTGATAGATGGTGACCAACATGGAAAGGATGGCAATAGGGGCAGGTGGTAGAGCACGTCCCTAGTAAATTTGTGAAGTTTTGGTGAAATGGATTCGCCAAGGGACCCAGGGACACATTGATGTGGAAAGCCTCTAATATAGCAGTGATAACAAGTAAAAAAGGTTGATTGGTTTATGAAAAGGACATGGAAGAAGAGTTTGCATGCTATGTGGCATAACCCTTGATGGCTTATGAAGGAGTGGTTAAATGAAATAACCTAGGAACCTAGGATCAAGATGTTGTGGTTCTCTACTGACATGGCAATAAGTGGATAAATGTGGCAATGAAATAGCCAAGGTAATGACATGGTACTTCATAAATTTAACATGTGGCACCACCCAGAGGATGCCACATGGAAAGATGATGACAACATGACATCAACAAGATAATGTAGAGGAAGAGTGATCTCAGACCATGAGGACATGGTATGTCATGTGGTAGAACATAACATGGTGGATGATGTAGTAGAACCTCGAGAATTGCACTAGGGATTGGTTTTGTGAGGTTTTTAAGTGTTAAATAAATCAAAGCTTAAGTTAAGTTAATAAAGATTAACTCTAATCCCCAACGCATGACTAGTGATTGGTTTTGGAGATTGGCTACCATTATGGACTCAGGGATGGGACAACAATGTCACTAGTAGGTGACATGAAAATCCACAATAGTTGACTCTGAGTTGATTGGAGCCAAGACATTGTGGTCGTATCTATTTTGAAAGAATGAATGAATGTATTGACTCAAGGACCTACAAACATGATGGAAAAAATGACAACATTTGATGGGAAACCGCTTGGAACTTGACTGCATGGCCCCATATAGTTTACATTGTAGGTTAAAGGAACTCAAAAAGGGACCGGAGAACCATGATTACATAATCATGGGGATCCACCAAAATAAATCTCGATTCCCAATCTACTTGAAGGATCCACAGTGGCTTGGAAATTTGGTGCATGAGTGTCAAAATTCATTAAAAGAGTTTAAGGCGACATGTTGAGGTGTTGTGGTTCAATGCAACACTAACTATGTTGCATTGTAGTTTGAAATAATTGACCCATAGTCTTGATTTGTGATGAGAAGTGTGAAAGGTGGGAATTGAGCTCAGTGTGGTTGACATGATGAAGGAGCCAATTCACAGTTTTGATTGAGTCAAAATATCATGACTATTGATACAGTTGAAGGGGAAAATTCCCATGAGAAAATCTTGGATTGGTACCCATGGTATTCAAAGGGGTTAAGACTATAAATAAGAACAAATCAGTGCTAGAATGGTTGAATTTGTGGATAAGAAACAAAGGTTGAGTGATTGCAAAGTGTTTCAAATTGGAACAATTAGATGTTGCTATAAAGTGTAAGAAAACGATGAGGGTCAAGAGGGCCTAAAGAGAAGGAAGAGTTGGGTAAGAAGGATCAGACAATATATGTGTGTAGATATCGAAGCTAAGTTGCAATGTAGAAGAGTTTCCAAAAAAGATCTAAATTTTTTTGATCAAATCTAGGTGTGAGGAAAGAGTTGTAGAGACGAAATTGAGTTGAAATCAAAGACATTGATAATTTGAGTATATTGGTTGTTAAGTTGAATATCCAACTAAATATGAGCTAAAACAATGAGAGAAACAAATATAATCTAAAGTTTAAAGTGGACAAAGTACACGTGGATCTAAGTTTGAAAATGTATGAAAGATGGATCTTCTTGGTTGAGCAAGTTCATGCCTACACATCAAGGAGTTGGTGTTTCATTTATGTGGGTGCCTATAAAACAATTGGGAGTTGGTGCTTCTAGCAGGTTGGTTATAACAAACTAATTTAAGGCGGTTAGAGCCTCTTGCAAGTGTGTGTCTGCAAATCAGGGAGTTGGTCATTAGGGCAATTTAGAGGTAAAAAATAGGCCTCAAAATGAAAAATATACTAACAAAATAAAATTTAAGAGAAACAATAGGATTCAAGACAATGATGCCATCCTTAGGGGAAAATATTTTTGGAGGGAAAAGGAGAAAACTACTTTTTTTGGTCATATTTTTTACATATCTCCTTGTAGTTTTACTCAAATTTCAAGTGTGGTACACTTACACTTGTTGGATACAGAATTAGATTCTACATTCAATGAGTAGCCACATTGTATACTTTTGAGTGGTTCCACACTGAGAAAAAATCAAAATACATGAAAAAAATATGTTTCAAACACATTTTTTCATGTATTTTGAATTTTTCTCGGTGTGGATCCACTCAAAAGTTTGCAAAGTGGGTACTCATTGGATAAAGAATCTAATTCCACATCAACAAGCGTACAAACATGAATTTTGAGTAAACGTACAAGGAGATAAGTAAAAAAAATACAATAAAAATGTAGTTTTCTTTCTTTTCTTTTAAAAATTCATCCCTTATTTTATTATTTTTAGTATTATTTTATTATCGTCCTTAGGAGACCCATTTTATACCTCAAAGTTCCCCTAATGGCTTTCTTCAGGTTGGCTCCTGTAAAAAAAAGGGGTTGGTGCCTTTCACAAGTAGGTGCTTGCAAGTTAGGGAGTGGGTGCTTCTTGTTGGTGCTAGTAAATATGATATAACAATAGGTTGGAGCTTCCATTTGCATAATGAACAAAGAGAAGATTTGTGGTTTTCTCCCTTTATGGGTTTCCACATAATAATAAAAAAGTGTCTCATATGTGTATAATCTTTATAATGTTCTTGTGTGATTCATGTGTTGTTTACATGTTTACTTGTTGAATGTTTGATTCATGTTGATGTTTACTTATGTGATTCATATGTTGTTTTCATGTTTACTCCTATTCTACTAGGAGTTAATGAAGGTGGGGGGGGCGCGAAATTGAATATTGCTCATCAATGAAACCACCTAGATTTGGCTGATAATAACACCACGGAATTCTATGTGCGAAAAAATTTCATGTGCATGGAACCTGACCATGGAAATGTAGGGTGATGTGTGTCTAACTGCGAGGACAAGGCAAAGGCACATGGATTCCACATGACACTATGTGATTGGCCTAACTTTAGTTGGGCATAACTCTCAATCTAGGAGTTGGATTAGTGAGATGAAATTTATATCACCGGAAAGTTGTCAATTAGGTGGGTGTGATGATGATATCAAATTTTAATTCCACAAACTTTGAAAATTGAGAAATTTTGTAACCCCATCTTCATGATAGAAGATGAAGGTAAGGTCAATTCAATGAGTTCCTTTCGCAGCCTGAGATAATACAAAGGGGTGAGAGGGAGTGTTACACTTGTTGGATACAGAATTAGATTCTACATATAATGAGTACCCACATTGTATACTTTTGAATTGATCCACACTCAGAAAAAATCAAAATAAATGAAAAAATATGTTTCAAACACATTTTTTCATGCATTTTGAATTTTTCTCGATGTTGATCCACTCACATTATCTAACTGTGAGGACAAGGTAGAGCCACGTGGATGCCACATGACACTATATTATTGGCCTAACTTTAGTTGGGCATAATTCTCAATCTAGGAGTTGGATTAGTGAGATGAAATTTATATCACCGGAAAGTTCTCAATTAGGTGGGTGTGATGTTGATATCGAATTTTAATTGCACAAACTTTGAAAATTGAGCAATTTTGTAACCCCAAGTTCATGATAGACGATGAAGGTAGGGTCAATTCAATGGGTTCCTTTCATAGCTCGAGATAGTACAAAGGGGTGAGAGGGAGTGGTACACTTGTTGGATACAAAATTAGATTCTACATTCAATGAGTACCCACATTGTATACTTTTGAGTGGATCCACACTAAGAAAAAATCAAAATACATGAAAAAAATATGTGAGATGAAATTTATATCACTGGAGAGTTGTCAATTATGTGGGTGTGATGATGATATCGAATTTTAATGCCACAAACTTAGAAAATTAAGCAACTTTGTAACCCCATCTTCATGATAGACGATGAAGGTAGGGTTAATTCAATGAGTTCCTTTCATAGCCCGAGATAGTACAAAGGGGTGAGAGGGAGTGTTACAATGATTATTTGTTCAATGCCCCAAACTCCAAGAAAATGTTACTTATGTTGTTTCATTGGGGTAGAGAATAGCACCTCTCACACCTATTACCCCTAAATTTTACTTTATTATTTAATTTTAAGGTATTTTGGGAATTAATCAATACCCAATTTCACTCTATATATCTATATAATTAGTTTTAATTTTAGCAATGCTTATTTTCGTCTTTACACTCCTCACAACAAAGATATACTTTTGATATTTTAGAATAGGGTTGTTCACCTCCTTATAATATCATAATTTTCTTTTTCCCTCTAAATCTTTATCACAACAATTTTCCTCTTAAATTTTGATTTGATAATAATTTTAATATTTTCTTTATTTTGAAAAATGATCTCTTTCTTTATCCTAAATTGATTTATCTAAGATTACACATCCTTAAGGCATCCTGGTTTGAGCCTAAGATGGTTTTGGCTAGAATTCAATCCAATTTTAGGAAGCCTCTTGTCTTCCATGTTGTTTAACCTATCCATATATATTAGGTGCTTTGTCATAGTTATGTTCTCAATTGGTGAAAGATTTTATTTTATGACGAGGATATGATAAAGTGTATTTCCTTTAACTTCGAGATTAAAGTTTATAAATCTCTTTTGGATCTGCTCTATTTTTCTCCATGACTCTTTATAGACTTTGCATCCTCAAACATCATATCTATAAGGGGTAAAAAGAGTGTGACACAACCATATGGCTGCCACACCCTAAACACCCTATCGGGACTATTAATCCTCATCAAACTTTTATTACTTTAGCCATAATCTCTTACTTTAACAATTATCAGTCATGGGCATATGGTTTACACCCTCAGAATCTTATCAGAATTGTTCTTCAAATGCGTTAGGCTTTAAAAACCCGGGACCATACCTTTTTACCAGAATACACAAAAACACGAGAAAACCAAAGAAAACCCTGCTCCAAACATTTTATCCAGATCTCAAATTTTATACATCCGCGAGCATAATTATCGGCGGGTCCACACATCTGATCCATTGCCTTTCTGCTGTCATTTTAATTCTCTGATCTCCGATTAGCTGATCTCCACCATCCAATTCTTCCCCAATATAATGGCCAACATTCACTCTGAACATTTAAATTGACGCACCAATTCTCCATCGTCGATCTGCACATAGTTGATCCGACGGTCCACATCTATTTTGGGCAGACAATTAAGACGAGGATTAACTGCTTGATAAAGCGGTTTCCCTATTCAACCTTGTGCTACATGTCGAACGTTTAATGGGATCGGGCGACTGCCGTCCAATACAGCTTACAACTTTTCACTCGCCTGAAAACCACTTCCACTATTGCGAAACCAATTTCGTGATCCAACAGTTGTAATTTATTCACAATCCAACAACCACGATTGAATCACAAGTCCACTTGTCAGGCTCCTTCTACTTCAATGCATCGATCCGATCAGTATTACAGACCCAATAAGGGTATAGGTTCCTATTGATAAAATTTCAAGTCCGGATTTCAGATTCGACTGTGTTTTGCACTAAATCTTAGTGTAAATTGGATTTATGCTCACGGGACTGAAACTATGTAAACAAGATTTGTTGACCGGATAAGGGAAATCCATGGTTAGGATTAAATCGGCACCAAACAATGATATTTGAAAAGGCCTCGGACTTCTATTAATCCCGTAAATTAGACGTGAAGCATAGAACAAACAAAGGAATAAACACTCACCCGAATACAAAGGATAACAAAAGCACAACGAGGGTTTCCGCAGGCTTGATAATTGATCACACACACAATATTATTCATTCACAATAAAATAATTACAGAGTCTCGACCTTGGCCCGATTATACAAATAAAATGCCTCTATTTCAAAATACAATCCACACTATTCTTGCTCTCGCTCCACTCAATCCTCTCTTGAATCCTTCCTTTCTGGCCTGATTCTTCAAATTAGTGGCCTGTGTTCCTAGTATGCCCGTAGGCTTACAATTCCATCGTGAATCCTATCTCTTTGTCTGTCTTTCGAAAAGAAGTAAAATACATATATGTTCTACTTAACCATCTCCTTCCACAAATGAAGGAATTCACTATATACTTAGAAATCATATCCTACCCTAACTAATCAATATAACTAATTGGCTTGATCTCCATGCAGGGAGGATCACTTTCCACTTATTCCCAATTTTGTTTAGCATTAGGAAACAATTAACTACTTACGTACTTTGCAATTAATAAAATCAAACAACCAATTATTCCTCCAAACTTTCATTAGCCACAACATGTGACCACACCATCACATTGCTAGCTAGGCCTAGATGCTCTTGCATCAAACTCCCAAGGTTAAAAATAATCATGATCTCTTGATCATGTGCTTCTGATCTGTGTCCTCCTGGATCCCATAATTTGTTCGGTAGTCTGTCCTTGTTTACTGTTGTTATTTTTTGTTCTCCTGGTCTCCGTATTTTATGATGTATTGTCCCATTAGCTATGTTCTCACTATCTACTACTGTCTTTTACATATATCTTACTGCTTTTTTCTCATCATCACAATTTATGTCAGACTTCCCCACCTTAACTTGCAGTTTACCATTACCTTCACCTGTTTCCAGCCAATCTTCCATCCTTCTTTTGTCCTCTATTTAGTTTATTGGAATGTTGTTGTATGAGTTTCCACAACTCATCAATTTCTTTGTCCACTTCACTTCTCAAATGATGAATACTATTCCCCTGCAACTGGATGTGTTCTTACATAAGAACGTGCCAATGGCTTCTCCATTGATCCCCTGCAACAATTCTAGTTCCTTCTTCTGGTTTCTTGTTCATGACTTCACCATTTCTTACTTCCATTCCTAGTATACCTGCAATTCCACAAATTTCTTAAAAACTAAGAATTCTTCCTGCTTGCTTAGGTACTTGGAATACCTCTTCTTCTAGTAGCTTAATTTCTGCACACTTAATGATTGTGGCATCATATTTGTCTACTTCTGAAATGTCATCTTCAACCTCTTTTTCATCAATAACTCTTTGTGGTACAATAGTAATCCTGCATAGGGGTGATTTTAGGGGCGAATGTTCGCCCTTTGGGGAATTAAGGGGTTTTAAATTTTTAGTGGGCAAATATTTTGTATCATAGTACATTTTTACAAATCACCTCAAATAGCCCACCTTATTTTAAGGGAGAGCGTAAAAAAGGTAAAGTTAGCCCTTGAAATTAGGAGTTACAATCTTCCATTCGCCTATTTTCAAGAATAGGTTTTATTTAAGTGAATCCTATGGGCCAAAGGCCCGAATACCATATTTATAAAAGAGGTATGGTAAATTAATAAAAATATAAATAAATGATAGGTATGGTAAATAAATAAAGCATTTTTTATGTTTACTCCATAAGTCACCTTATATACATGCAAGGGTGTAAACAATTAAAAATATAAGTAAAGTGGAGGTATGGTAAATAAATAAAACGCCCTTTTATACTTACTCAAAAGGTATGGTAAATAAATAAAAATATAAATAAACTAGACGCATGGTAAATAAATAAAACCTTTTTCTATATTTAGTCCATAACCCTCGTTCTATTTATGAAGGCTCGGGAAAGAGGTTTTATTTAAGTGAATCCTATGGGCCAAATACCATATTTGTAAAAGAGGTATGGTAAATTAATA
>APFE030399583.1:0-13952 GCA_000404065.3 Pinus taeda
CAATCGGGTGTCAAGCCATAGATCAAGTGTCGGTAATACCGAGGAGAGAATGAACCGTCGGATCACTACATATCGTGACCGTCGGATTGTAAGTTACAAAATGTACAACGGTAAAGAAACACACTTTACCTAACTCTATACCTAACTCTATACTAGACCAAGTTGAACTTAACTATTTCCTATGTGTCGGAATATCCTAACAAGTTACAATTATTTAGATATTGTTTTACTCAAAGACACATATAGGTCCAAACTATGCATGTCCAATGAAATTTGCATATGTTACTAAATACAATAATGTGGTAAGGTTAAGTTCACTTCAATAGAATTTTCCCTAACAAAAAAATTACATTCCAAAATGGATTGCATCATCAGATGTAGAGGCGCCAAATATTAAGTTGAAAGCCATTTTTTACAAATACATAGTCTCATACAATGACCTATCCTTCATAAGCTTAATGATATTTCATCGGAACTTTTATTAAATAAACCCTCTAGAATATTTTCTAGGATGGAACCCACTTAAGTAACCATCAAATTATTTTAATGTTAATAGTATGTCATGGACTTCTTACCTGATGATTTATATAGTTTCCATTTATATACTTTAATTTTTTTATTTTCCTCATGTTCTCCATGATCTATTGAAAGAAAACACTTAACATTTTATTTCGTAAAGGTTCATCATTTTTTCCCTTAATATTTCAAGATCTCTATATGCATAAACACTATTTCATTAAGTTATGTCCTTGACTAGACTATCTTTACCAACATTAGTTTGTATTTTATTAAGCTATATCCTTGCATAAAAATCGTACAAATCATAATTTGATTTTAATATGAGTAAAATGATATGATGGCCATATTATTAAATTTCAAAAATTCTTAGTCCAATCACTTATTCACCTCCCGATTTATTCATAACTTTCATTACATAATATATCCATTATTCCTCCTAAGCTTGTTATATGCTTTACTCCTCTTATGTGGAGGAATTTAATATTTGAACCCTATCATTCCTAAATGATATATATATATATATATTCTTCTTACAGATGTATTACCAGTTATCCAATTGAATGTCTCATTAATATTGTGGTTATGGCATCCTACTTTCTATAAAATAACCATACTTTAAAATTTCTTATTTCTCCTGCTCTACTATGAGTCATTGAAGAGTATGAAATTATCTTACACCGATTTAAGAGCATTCAACAATAACTTAAGTTTTGACAAACTTCCACCACATATAATAAGTAGAATTTAAACCTTCACTTCATTCAATAAGTAGGCACATTAAAAGTAATCACTTCATTAACCACACAACAAATAACATGTTGATTACTTATTTTCATTATTATTTTTTCAATATCGTAGCATGATTTGTTTATTCTTCAAGCTTGATTATGAATATACAACATCTTAATCCATTTTTAACTCAAGTTAATTGTGAGAGTTTTGATCCATCCATTCATGTAAGCATATCACTGTAGCTCATTGTAACCATGCCATTGTGCCCTTCATGAAAGTCATACATATATGTAAGGCTAGGGATGTAATAACATCATGAATATCTCCTTTCAACATAATGTAAATTTGAAACTTCGAAAATAAATTATTCCTATCCTTCTATTTTATGAATAAAACAAAATAATTCATATAAACTGTACATATTCTTCTGTGTGGTTTGTTTATACACAAAGTTCCCCCATGTCTATTAAACTTGTTTTGACTACTTAAATAAGTACGCCGACTACTCTCAAACTAGTATCATTGTCATCAAGGAAACCATGGCATATCTATCAACATGTTTTGGTATTTTTTTTCACGCATTAAGTGTACCAAATAAAACATGTGCACTCTTCATCAATACATCCAATACCTACAACTACTAATAGGTATTTGCCATTTTTTTTAACTCCCATATTTAGTTTACATAGTCTTCCGGTGTACAAAGTCATTTAGCTAAAAAGAGTTCGCTCACGCAATTCTGTAATCTCAACTTCATAATAATAATAATTTCAAACCTATTTTTAATTGAAGTATTTTCATGAAATCTTCCTCTCCTTGATTTCTTTCACTTGTGATAAAAGAAAGCTATGAAATTTAAATTAAATTTGGAAGCTAAGGCATGAGCTTTTAAATATTTACTATTATTATGAAAACCATGCTTATTCTTATTACCCAAACCTCTGGTCCTCGGTATGCAGAGTTGCCATCGTACTCTACTATAGAAGTATAATCACATATACCGTTCTCTGCGACAAAAGAAATATATTGGTTAATCAAAAAAATTCTTACCATTGAAGGACTATTCATTCTAGCTACCAACTGTAAGGCCTACCCAAAAAAGACACCGCATTTAATTTTCCACAACATGTAAATTTGTTAGGAAGGACACATCGATTTTAGAGTAGCAGTTCACTTATAACAGAATCCTACCATGGCATGAGACTTATTTTAAGGGTAAGGAAATATGTTTGAAATATGGTGGGCTTCACGAGTGCATGCTTGAATCGTGTTGTTGACAGAAAGGAGAGTCAGTGAAGGGGGGGTGGCCGAAAGGATTGATTTAATTATTGATCGTCTACCAACTTCCCATGACATCTCAGGTGGCTTGAACATCAATCAAGTAGGGTATTTCGATACCCCATTGTCCTTGGTGCACTCAACTGATAAAAAATTTCATGCATCATGCTATCTCACCCTATAGGCAAAAACGAACACTTGAATGCAACAAGCACTATAATACAGAACACCTATGAGCACATCATCCTCAAGTGCATGCTTGCATAGATGATGCATCACAAACAAAGAATATTATTTAATGAATTTTGTTGCTCTTTTATTAAACTGATGTGCCCATGGTAATTATGCGTAGGGAGGGGATGACGCTGAAGGGATTTTTTCCTTATCCATGATTATTCCTATTCTAGAAACGACTCTAGATTTATGAATAAAAAGGCAAAATTTGTTGGATGACAATCCACTGAATTTTTTTTTTAAGGCATGTCACCGAATGAGTCTTATCTTTTGAACACTTTGGTGGCAATGCAATTCATTAGAAATCACCTAAAGTTCAGTAGATAAGGCAACCAAACAGAGCATCGTTACCGATTGGAAATGGAAGCAAATGAATTTCCTTAGTTAATCAATTTAAAAAGTAATTTTATGCTTTAAATCTAGCATCTTGGGCTTTAAATCTACAATTTAACATTTTTTTCCTTTATACATCGATTTACATTTTTTTAGGTATTAGCTCATTGAGGCTCCCTCCATCTTCCACTAATTGGCTCAACCAAGGGAAAGGTATAGTGAATTCCGGTAGCAAATATAAGGGTTTCAAAACATATTCATGAGGTTGGGTAGGAACCATGAACCCTTTTGACAAATATGATCCTGATATGTACTTATTCGAAACAAAACATCTCTCACAAGTGAATTCTCTTGGCAGCTCTAATTCTCTTTTCGCAAGAGTTACAACAATAACATCAGATACAATGACTACTACAATGGATGGACCTAAGGAAATATTCTCAATTATTTAGTTTTACAAGTGTCCCATAATATTATTCAGTTCCTTGGATCCTACCATCTCAAATTATTCCAATTCTCTAAGATCTGTGAGACAAGGTGAGACTCGCATGGAATGTGGAGAGTCTCTATGTACTTTGTCAATGTCTCTATGACAGACTCGCATGGAATGTGGAGAGTCTCTATGTACTTTGTCAATGTCTCTATGACGTATCATATATCTATGTAATGTGGAGACAAGTAGGAGTCCCCAAGTGAATTCTATGGACTCGACACCATATGCTTTATTTGGCATCATTCATGGCCAAGTAGATATGGCACATATATTTGTTAATCTATTCTAGAGTTCACAAGCAGAAGCTAATACACTCATATACTATCACTAATACAGGAAGCTCCTTGTTTCTCAAGTATTAATGGATTGTGCTAAGAGACACTTGTGACTTAGCTTTCTAAATAATCGATTAAGAAACTTCATATTAAAGAATCAAGATAAAAATATTCATGGCCTTTTCTATATTCAATGAGACCAAGGAATGGATGACTAGTCATATTAACAAAAAGGGATTCGGTGTCTCGATTGAATGATATTCTAGGTTTCTCTTTGAAGAAATAAATTTCTAAAAGAAAGTTCTTGTCCCCAGTATTTTCTCCGTGCCTCCGTGGATATTGTAAATTTAGATACTCAAACAAACACCAGAACTAGTATCTATTAATGTTGATTTGGTTATTAGGATTCCACTTTTAGTTGTAATGTGTAAAATGAAAATATACAAATTCATATGAGAACTAATTCTAATAACTGAAGCATATTTTCATATATAAACCTGAGAAAATGTATTAAATAAGCATCTTATACGAACACGTGGAGCACAAAATGTTGTTTGCTAGCTACATCCATAACACACTTGCTTGACTTGACTCGTGATATTTTGTAACCATTTGACTCGTGACATTGTGTAATTTAGATAGGATGAAGGTTTGGTGAAAAGGATGAACTTCTTCATCTTTTAATTTATCCCTTTATGCAATTTGAAACACAATTTGTTACATGCTTTAACAAGAAATATAAAAGTTTCCACTCCTCACCAAAATACCCCCTTTAGCCATACCGAAACCCATCGTTTTACACACACCTAGTTCAACCTTGATTTAATATATATATAGAGCATAACATATATATTAAATAATATATATGTGTGTGTTATTGCTTCAACACCCTCTTCCAATAAATCATTTTAAAATTTATTAATGTCAATGGTTATGAATTCTAATACCTCAAGACACTACTCTAGAACTCATTGTAATAGAACCTAATAACAACTCATTTGTATCTTATAGAGGTGGATTGACCGATAGGTCAAAACGTTTGAACTTAGAGCTCCAATACCATTTGTTAGATACCCCTTGGGCACCATACCACTAACTAACTACTATGCTTTAATTGATCCACGATGTGGACCTTTAGGTTCCATTAATGGACTTATTTACTACAACACAAATAAAACCTTCAACATTTCTTGTGCATATATTACTACTCAGAGGGAAGAACCAATCATGGGCATTTGACATGATCAGATTATGCATTCAAAATTCTAGTACTTTGATGACTTCATACAAGCATTAATGGAATTGTTAGCATAAATACACTATAGCTAGCATTGCCATATATCATTGTCATAATCCTACATGCATAGTTGAAAGAATACTGACATATATCTTATGCTATACTTGCCTCATTTGACACAATTCACTCAATAACGCATAATGGATAGCATAGATAAACTGAACCATAAGTTATACATTTTCAAGCCTTAGACCTTAATTACACACGTATATATATATATAGTATCTCAAGCATAATTATTCACCATCTTAAAAACCGAGATAACACATAGGTTTAAAGATGTGATAACATAAAAATTATTGCATAAAGGCCACATATTATGTTCCTTCACTAAATTTAACTTGGTTTACATTTATGTACAATAATTGTCACACCTATTCATATATAATCATATGATAGCAAGGAAAAATCAAGGAAATTCTCTGATATTCTAAATAAATTGACAACATAAAGGGTAAGTAGTGAACATGCAGAATTTCCTATGGAAACTAGATTATCTGAAAAAATATCACTGGGAAAACCGATCACTACCAGCCAACCTAGAACTGTCTTCTTCCAGCTCATCCTTGAGCCGATATTTCTTGCCATAGATCAAATGCCTCGTGTTGATCACATCAATGAGATTTTAATAAGATCTTTCATGATATGGTTTCCATTAGTGGAATCCTGCTTTTATGGATCATTTTATCCATTTGCCTAGGGTTTTCCTAAAAAATCCTGCCTTTCTCTCTTGTGAGGCTTTTCCTCATAAAAGCTTGCCTTTCTCTCCCACAAGCCTTTTATGTTTTTCCTAAATTAGCATCTTTCTCTAGCTAAGTAGGTTAATGTATATTTATCTCTAATCCATTAAGCTTATCTAGAATTGGATCTAGAAGTCTTATCATGAAGCAATTATCCCTTCTCATTCACCAATGGGATTTGGAAAGAATATCAACTCTTGGTGTCTCAGTTTTCAAAGTGATTAAATTATTTTATTTAATAATAAAGTATTTACTTTCCTTGTTACACATCAGACCTAGCTTTTCTTAACTTAGGTTAGTAGAGTTTTACATACAATAGAGGAGTGTTACATTATTATTATATATTAATAATGATGATAATAATAATGATAATGATAATGATAATAATAAGTTACATATGCTAACTTTCACATTATATATATGCCACAAATGTTTAAACTTCCTCAATGATAAGGTGTAAACTATATATATCCTCTATCATTGCAAAATGTACATATTAGAGAAATTATAATTAATTATTACAAGAAAACAGAAGAACTTTTTCTATATGCATTAGTGATTGAATATTTGTACTATAGAATGGGCTACCATGGCATCACTAAAGTCATTGCAAATTTACAATATAATATCATTATCTTTAATTGGTGCAAACTTATGGAGCGTGTATATTTTTAAAATAATTAGTTGGTTATGTAGTTGGCTTAAGTTATCTTAACTAGAATTTGTTATGAAACTAGCTCACAAATAAATAGAAAAGATATATGAACGCCTTATAAATCAGCCTCTTCGAGGGGGCAACCTCCTATACATTACACAAATGAACAATTCTCGGATGATGCAAATTACAAGACCTCGTTTCTATATATAAGAGTCTAAGGGGTCATAATATAATCAGAGCCGACATAACAATAATAATGTAAGGGCACAATAACAACAATAGTGGGCTTCTATGGGGCATAATAATAATAATAATATAGGGTCTCCATGGGCATAAAAATATAATAAGGGGGTTGTACTAATAACAATAACGGGTTACGCACAAGGTATGGTATAGCCAATTTGTCATAGCTACTTTTACTGACAAGGTATGGTAATCATACTTATCTTTTTGTGTTGTCTTCACAATTAGTTTTTAGCATATTTAGATGCTTTCTTTCTTTTCTCTTTTTAGGTTCTTTTCTATTATTGAGATTTTTTCCTTACAAGTTTATGCTTTTTCTTCAAAACAGGAACTATATATATATATATTCATTCAAAAATAGAAGATATGATTACATGTTTAACCCTTTAGTTATGCCACCTTAATATGTCCTACCCGATGGTACTTATTTTAATTTTTAGTTGTTTGAAATTGCCCAAAGAGTGGGGATTTTTGGTAAAATATCACTAAATTAGTTTTCATGAAAATTGTGCAATACAGGAAATGGTTATATATTTAGCACTTTGGCTATGCATGAAAAACAATTCAAACCTAAGAAAAACTAAGAAAAAGAGATAATAGTATTATTAAAATATTCTTGAGTTAGATGTTAGTAAAATAATAGTATTACAATTCAACATATTCACAAATATTTACATATCACCTTGGACATGAATGATGAGAAGAACGATATGTTTTTTTAAATATTATAATCAACTACACTTTTATCATCTTCAAAAACATTTCTAGAATAAATAAATATTCGATGATTCTGAGCAATTCCTTGTCTTTAATGTTAGCCTAGACATAATTGACAATATTTGAGTTACCAACCTCACGAGTAATTTCCAACCTGGTAGAGTTTTGAGATATTTATTCCACCTCTCAAATAGAAAAATGATTGGATTTACTGATGAGTTTTGAGATATTTGTTCCTCCTTTCAAATATGAAATCGATTGGATTTAATCATCAGTTTTTAGATATTCATTCCACCTATAAAATAGAAATCCAATTGGATTTAATCATTATGGATGTTATAATTAACTAAGGCATGAACATCCTGTAGTTTCTTTCTAGTGAATGTTAAACTTTGTTTGGTAGGGGTATTCCCTAATTATAACTATCTTGTATCTTTACCATTGTAGTATAAATAGAATCTAAGATATCCACCTCAAGGGTAATGGTTTCTTCCAATAAAAGTCTTCAGAAAGATTTGCAATCCACCTCTTATAGTAAGAGACACAAGAAGGATAAATCATTTGAATATTTTAATTAGCGAGGGTTTGTCCATCCTCCAAATTATTTCTAGAAAATATCGATTTTTCTTGGTCAAGAAGAATTCCTTCCTTGTGTCTAATCTTGGCTTTCACATATTCAATTGTGTGAAAACTCTATACCACCAAAGTTATAGTCTCTCTAGAAAATGTCTTCACCAAATATTTCAAGTTTCTAGTCAGTTCCCTAACAAATATATCCATTTGATAACTAATGATACAAAAATGGCCTAACCTATACACAAAACGTGTGTGATGACATTAATAGACTTTGCAATAAAAAAACTAAGATAACTAGGATAAGTTTTCCTTCTCTCTCCCTAAAACAACAAATAAAATTCATTTCGAATAACAAGTTTTGTTGTCAAGCCAGCATAAAGGTTTGGCAGTCCACAAACTACGAAAAGCCACTGAGATCAAATCTATAATATGGTCGACCACAATATGTACATGGAAATTTATTCAATAATATTCTACAAAAATATCTTATTCATATGGCGTGTTTCAAACACACTAGACTATTTAAAAAGCATCATGATGTTGAAGTAATACTCCAATTATCTTACAATTCAACTATTTCCTCCAAAATATAAATATATTCGAAACCTATAACTTGCAATATTTGCTAGATAAATATTGGGAAAAATCACAATTCCTTGCTTATTATAATTGAGAAGTGACTAGGGAAGGCAGGAGCAAGAGGGGTAGTAGTATGGACACATTAAGGATAGAGTTTTCAATATTCTTGGAAGAGAGGAAGGCAAACTAATAATCAAGACAAATGACTTGCATTATGGTTAGGCTTCAAATTGCTAAAAAAATGTTGCAAGACGAAAGTAATTGCGGTAGGGGACTCTTAGGTAACAATTATGCTAATAAGAATGATAAAAATTATGCAATATTTAAATTATCAAAATATTCATGTGAGGCTAGAAAGCAAGGAGTCAGATTCAACTAGAAGTTTGGAAACATAAGAAGAGGGGAGGACACAATTTATTTCCCTCCCCCATAATGAATCTCATTGAAACAATTAGGGGATCGTGCCACCTCCATACCTTTTCTAGCACCTTCTCTAGCATGAGGATGATAGTAATCCTAAAGTTAAGGCATAAAAGGAAATTGGTGAGAAATTTGGTGCACTTAAGTAAGTGGGTAAGAGGAAAAGTGGTTGAAGACACATGCAAGATGTTGATAACATTGTTAATGAGTAGGTCTAGAATGAATTATTTCAATGGTATTTTGATTGTAATGTGGAGTAGCATAAAGATATTAGGATATGGGTTGAATGTGAATATTGAAAGGATGAGATGGAATTTTACTAGTGCAGGATTTTAATGAAATTTATGTAGGTTGCATGACATCAAGGGATTGAGGAGTGATTCCACAAGAGTGTAGATTATTAATGATGCAATCATGGTTCTAGGTAGTATTTTGGATACATAAGTCATTATACCAACTAAAAAAACCTGAGCTTAAGCTTTCTCATGGGAATTTGATTGCATCATGGAGAAGGACAAAGGAAATATGATTTGGAGGGTGTGTGAAATATAAAGGGAAGTGATGGAATTATAATATATAATGACGGAAATAGAATATATATAGACTATGTGGCATCAAGAGATCATGGAGTGATATTAGGAGAGGATGGTTTGGTGAGGCTACAATTAAGATGTCACATGGTTCCAACATGGCATGTTTCCTTCTTACGATTTCACTATTCAGCTAACCTTATTGGCCCACTCCTACTTTGTAAATTTTATAGTCCATTCACCATATAGTTTCATCTCAACTAGGTAGAGAACTAGTAGGGGAATAATTGGCTGAAAAAAAAATTGATATTCCTAAATAGAGAGGTAGAAATCTTAGATTGTTTTGCATTTTGCAAGCACGAGGAAAACGGATGAAGTAACCCTCATGCATAAGACCACTATTTCCCCAGTGATTACTTCATCATCCAATAGATATATGGCCTAACGAACTCAATAATTTGTTATAGGAATAAAACGGAAATCCTAGATGAGTATGCTTAAAAAAAAATCTCAAAATTGAGGAGAAGGGGGGAACCTCTAGCAAGGTATGATTGACTAAGTCTGTGACTTGATTGATAAAAATATATAAATATAAGATGAGATGAGAAATGTGCAAAAGGATTTCTATAAATATGCACAATGCATCCAAGGGAGAAAATTCAAGGTTGATTATTTCACCATAAAGCCTCAATAGTTTATGGGGTGATTGAGCTTGTCAACAAGATGCCAAATTTTCAGAAAGACCCTTAAACCAAAAATTTTTGTTGCTTATAATCCTACCAAACTTAGCTTGAACAAGTTAGGATTTGGATTTATGTTAGCCTTAGCTAAAAGTATAAATATCTCCATGGAGTCGAAAGGAAGATATTTGAATCTTAGAAATCAAGAGGGGACAATACTATGTTCCTATTGAATGGTTAGAGTGATCAAGCTACGAGGCATACAAAATTCTCATTAAACATAACCTTCAGAAAAGTGATAAGGCTGAGAAGATGACATAAAAAATTCTAAGTAGACTCTAATACTCAGCTTGAATTAATAGCAACAGGGGATCTCAACTTGAAGAAATTTTAAAAGGAAAAAACTTCATGGAAAAATGCCTTACCCAATCTTATCATGCCTAACTATTTCTAATGGTTTCCCCTCTATAAAGAAAGATTATTGAAACAAGTTCCTTTTATTAACGATTAGTAGTCCATAAAAATAATAGAATCCATTTATGTTGTCGGTGATAGGGTCCATAATAGTTCGAATCGTGGCATGAAATAAAAGCATGTTATCATTTATAAAATTATGATTTTTAACAGGAGTTTCTATGGAGGACAGTAAACCTTTCACATCTCTTCAGACTCCCCAGGTAAGAAAAAGAACATGGGTGCCTAATAAGTGTTGAGATGCATTTGAGCCTCGAGATTCACTGATAGAAGTCAAAATTTTGTTAGCCACACCTCCTAAGAACTATAATGAAAAAACAAATTATGTTGTCATGATCCTTGTGAAAAATCGATTTAGATGAGTATAAACTTGACCCCATTCTCACACTGTCAAATCCAGGCCTCAAGGGAATCTTACAAATTTCTCAAAGATTCCTTCTGCATCAAGGTTCCACACTCAAGGTTCTAAAGCATCAAGGTTACACATGTTCATAGTTTCACTGGTTGTTGTTACTATTCACAGTTCCATACTACACATGGCCCCACTGTTGGACCACAACTACTTGTTGGATTGAAAAGGAGTTTTTATTATATCCATTCATAATCGGTGCAATCTTATTTTTTGGTGAACTCTGAATAAGCATTGTTGACATGAATGGGGTCTAGGTTTCAATACCTTCCCATGCCAACTTTGTAACCAAATGCCACCTTTAACTTCCATCGAGTCGATAATTTGTTTTGGATGTTGCATTTTTTATTAGTGGTGGTTTTGTTTGGGGCTGTTGGTTGTCTAGGACAACCAGTTTTTCCTGTGTGGGCTCAACCTTCACCAGCCCTGTTATATATATATAGCAACCATTGATAATTGTAATATGTGTCCAGACCTATCATATTTCAAAACCTTCCATTGCATGATTATGCAATCATCTACCTCGTTGTACATTTCCATGTTAACAACTGAAATCATCAAATCACTATCGTATGAACATTGGTTCGGTGGTTTGTTAACCATCATTTTGGGTGTCGAAATTCGACATGGATTCAGCTCCCACTAGCCTAGTTTTGACTACACAAAAAATTACATATTTAGCCCGACACTAAAGAAATTCATAGGAAAATGTAACTTATCCATTGTCCCAGGATTATGACAACCGCTTGTTGTATAACACATGTGTCGTTAACTATTTTTAGCTGCCTATGTATTTTTGGGTGATCGTTGTTAGGCTAGCTAACGTGGGTTTGAACCTCGCCATTTTCATGTGATGTTATGTTCACCAATTGGTGGAAACCGTGATCGTAACCGTTAGGCAGGTCAGCTAAAAAAATTTGAGCTGCTCAATCATGACCTAATTGATCATTGAATGGGTGCCACATGGCATGGCTTGATTCGACCACATGGTCCCCTTTCATTGGTACAAAAATCATAGTCACCTAAACATGTCGCCTCCTACATGTATACCATGTCAGTTTTCTGTGAGCTAGCCATGTTACAACCTAACTATTTTCCCATCATTGTACAGTCTGCCATGTCAATGCCCACTTGGAACACTACATTAGTGCACTATCTACCACAACATCCTACTAACTCCATCTCTTGTCACGTTTTCTTCTCATGTCTCATATACAGAGTGACATGTCAATTGTATGGACTGCCACATGGCAATCAAACTTTTACTTTTGCTTTTTTCTTTTTGTCCCTAAAAGTTTGTTGGGGCATAACTTTATCATACAAGCTCGGATTGAGGTGTCGTTCACACCAATGGAATTAGGATGACGTGGTCTTCAATATCATTCTTTTTTTTCAAAAAAAACTTGGACTTTAAGTTTTAAGCCATTAGGGATCCAACTGGATCATTATTAGATGCAACTAGTCATTAGATTAATTCATTTATGTGAGGTTTCAAGCACCTCATCACCCATGCATTCCATCAAATTTCCTCAACATTCTTGTGTTATGAAACACTACATCGACATCTATATAAATTACCTTTATAAAATATTATACGTCATACATTTAATGGCATCATGTAAGTTAAATGAATGTAACCTGAAGTTCATTACACATTTCAATCATAAGTACTTACCTCAATCTATGTCAAGGAAATTGGCTGTTGGATTGCAAATCTCCACCCAACAACAAATTGGCCAGCATTGTGGCTTTCATATATCCAATCACCATTGAGCCATACTGTCGAGCTTGAGGAAGTATTCTCTAATGATTAAATGAATTATGCTTGGTTAGATGGGGTACATTAGCCTCCACATGTGTGTTCTTCCATAAAGACAATGGATGGTCTAGTATCATGTAGTTTACAATTTTCAAAAATACTTTGCATAGTCTCATTCAATCTACAGTCCATGTGGCCTACTCCATTCACAACCTTACACACCTCGAATTATCCTCTCTCCATTCCCTGCACTAGAGATTTATTTTTCTCATCCAAAACCATCTTCTCTCCCTGCGTATCTCCTTCTCACTCCCCTCTTTTTATTTTCTCCCATTTAGCTTGTTTGTACCTATCTTGGCCAGAACACCCTAGCCCAATAGATTAGTGCCACGGACCTGCCTATATTCAAATACTTTTTTTGTGTTTTATTGGTTTGTTACATTGGGTGGCTAGATCATCCTAGCATGTTTCCATCCACCAATGTATTTCTCTTTGCATGTACATAACACTATTTTATTTTTATTTTGATTTATTATGATGCTGCAAATGGGTGTGCTTTGGTCCTACATACTTGCTAGTAATTAAATACATTAGTTCCCCACTTTCACACATTTCAACTTACATGGTTGTGACAAGAATAAGAACCCCAAGTAGTTTACCATCCTTTTCTATGGAATATGTGTCTCATGATCTCGATTATTTTCTTTTAATCATACCAATTATAATATTTAAATTACATGGAGAAGTGGTTGGTAGTTGTGACAGAAACAATCTACAAGAGACCCAGGAAGGAGATGAATATGAATGATAAACACTGTTGTAAATTAAGTTATGTTCTATCTTTTTTGTCTTTCTAGTATTCTACAGACTTTAGAAGTGGAAGAATACGAAAAAGTAGTAGAAAAAGTATGTTCTAAAGCAAGTATTATCATATGGCCCAATTTTGTAAGACTTTTATTTTGAAATATGTCTCCTTCACTGTACTATCTTGTTAGTCTTCAGATCA